>QQSS02208188.1:0-11610 GCA_003687565.2 Craspedacusta sowerbii
TTAGCATATATTTTGTTGCTGGTTTATTGACTTTTTCCTATATTATTAAATGCCGAACTGCAAAAAATCTGGACGTGTTACAAAAATTTGGATTACATATTTGGAATCAGCACAAAAAGTTGTGTAAGAAGCACCTATTTACATGTCTGCAGTTTTCACAAAATAAAAATTAGTATATCAGTGTTATCGTAGCTGTAAAGTTTTAATTCTCATTTATGTACATTTAAGCTGGAGGAAGAACTGCACAAAGATTTCATGAATTCAATTCGGGTGAAGTATGGTGCAAAGGATGAACAAGGCCTAACGGAGGCTATTGACAAATTCCAGAGACACTTTGATTGTTGTGGTTTTGACAACTTCACTGACTGGCGAGGTTCGGCATATTACAATCAGATGAAAATCATTCCAAAATCATGCTGTGTCGACGAGACCAAGCCTGAATGTGGAACTAGTACAGACAAAAAGTATTACAATCTTAAGGTAGGTTGTAAATTTGTTCTGTGGTGTAGTAGATCCAATCATTAAATCAGAGTTTCTACTATACTTTGGAGAATTATTGCTTATTGGCGCTGCAGTGTATGGTACGCATCAGTTGCTGCTTCGTGGTGGAGAATTCTCATTTTGCCTAACTTATCTTCTTCTTATAGGGTTGCTACAACGAGGTTAAGCAATTCCTGAAGGACAATCTGCTTATTATTGGCATTGTCGGCATTGTGTTTGGTTTGATTCAGGTTAGTTGCAGTTTGGTTTTGTTCCAGGACTTATCAGTTACTGTAAAGCGAGGTGACTTTGCGCAGTTTTCATTTTCGAACCCTTGTAAGAAGTTCCTGTGTTGGAGCCCTGAATTGGGTAAATGCAAAAAATTCTAGAACTTTTAGAGGCAGTCTTAGTGCGAAATGGATGAAACAAAAACATGCAAGTAGACAATAACATGCAAATAGACAATACATTTGGCTGTCTAGTGTGCTGCAAATAGGGAAAAGGTCTTAAGAAAAGGTAGTTTTAAAATTGCATGTTTTCTTGTGACTTTCTAAGCTAAAGCTTTCAAATAAGTCAGTTTCCAAAGTCATCCCTTTTTTTCTTTCAGCTGTGTCATACACACGTAATGCAAAGACTGCATGTTTGCAAAAATTACCATTCCTTAGAAAGCCTGATGCTATAAAGCAGGCACAAAATTAGTAACATTGACAGCATTTGCAACGGTTCAACATTGTTTAAGTTAATAAATGTTTTTATATTGGTTCAACAAAGATCATGCTCTCTGGAAATTTAAGTTGCTTCCACGGGTCCTGGTTTATGGATATGAAAAAACCGTCTGCATCCATTCCAGCATTCTGCTAGGATAGAACACATGAAATGAATCATTTGAAAGTTAGCATGATGGAAAGTCATAATTTATTTGATTAGGTACCAGACTATCCACTCAAATTTCAGTCCGAAGTCATCCCAAATTTGTTCCTAAGGTCTATATGTGTGAATTTCTATGAGCAATCATAATTTTTAGCTGGACCATGCCAAACGTTAGGTGTGACTGTGACAAGAATTTTCCTGAAAAAGCCCTTAATTTAAAGTCATCCTAGTTTACGGTATATTCACGTCATGCTTTCCTCTTTATTTCATCGCGGGGTGGTCACATCCATTTATATGTTTGCCTTAATTTCTTCAGGGGGTGGTTCATTTTGAAGCATTGTTTTGTTATGATCTTGATATATGTTTTAAGTTAGCTAGTTTACACTGATCTCCTCGACATGCCTCTTGAAAAATTTTCTTCAGATTCTGGGAATGATCTTCTCGATGGTGCTGTATTGTTCGATCGATAGCGGACAAGGTACTTTAGCCTAGGAGCGGAAAAGTATGGTACTGCATATGAGGATTAACTCTTTGCAGTAGAGACTGTTTTGTTTCGCGTTTTGTCCATAAGATCGTAGGTGCTCTTGTTTTGTGATCGATACTCCTATGTGGTGAGTAGAGATTGCGAGAGCGGAGAAAATTGTCGGTTGATTCGGTTATCTAAGTCTTCTAGATTGGTTGATGCTTTGCTTTTTATTTAATATAACCTTGGTTTACCCCGCCTTCACTGCACTTATTAATTTCGGGGGGCGTTTATGATTCTTCTGATTCGGGGTCTGATTTTTTTAGGCTTTTTTTTTACGTAATATAATTGCTGTAAAATCATCATTAATAAAGTTTATCTTCTGTTTGCGCAGTTGTTTATTCGTTACATACCTAATACATTAAAAGAGTAATCATAAATTAGGTTAATCGTCTTTTTAATTGCGATTGTTACCCCCTCCGCCTTAAAGAAAGTAAAGAAAATGCGTTCCTGTTCTGTTAGTGGATTTTGGCGGTAAGGTCCTCCCACGTCACGCAGTTCTGTGGCACACCAACACTCGCGCAGTTGTGTATTCGTTACATGCAAATTGTTTAATTAGGATTTTCATACTTCACAGCACATAGGATGGGAATGTCATCGATTCGTGGCAGCACCTTCTTGGCGAATTTCGCTATCGTCGGAGCACTGACCAGTCATGCGAGCCTTTAGTAAGCACTTGCTGAGCCCTTAAGCTTCTTGGAAGGCCAAACTGGCACGAATTGCCTGCATTTGCTGTCGCATGCTATTGATTGCTATTGACTGCTTGCTAGAATACTCCTGCCTTTTGATTGTGGTCATTTCTTTTCGGACGAAGACCGTCTCTTCTTTAACTTCAGTTTGGCGCGCTTAGTTGTGGATGTGATTTATAAATGTCCTGAAGGCGCAAGAGCAGGCGATTATTCGGCGTGCATTTCGCGGTTTGTCGTTTGGGGCCTGCTGTGTCTTGCAGATCTGATCGCAAAACTGACAAGGAATACCAACAGGTCCATGATGGAAAAAAATGGTGTTGGGATGCCTGGACTTGATTGTGCTTAGAATGAGACCTCTATTCACTTTTGAGACCATTTGCTGACAAGCTTATTCTCGCACATATGCTACACGTTTGCTGAGGGTGCTGTAAAGCTGCGGTTGCTTAAAGTTGCTTTTCTTTAGTGCTGGCTGCATCTTGGCAAGAGCTACTCTGTGCTCTTCAAACCGGCAAAGCATGCGTCACTTGGATAGGTTTTCATCCTCTTGTTCCCAACTCTTGACGCTGATATCCAAGTTCTTTAGATTGCTTTTTATCAGATCTTTAAAGCGCTTTCTTCGTTTATGATGGGGACGTATTTTACGAGCAAGATGACCATACAATAGTTGCTTTTGTAGGCGCTCATTTCGTATTTTCGAACGTGACCAGCCTCTTTTATCTGGTTACGGGCAAAATCTTTTCATAGCTTTAGGCGTTAGCTTAGGCGAAGTATGTGCTGACGATACGTAGGCAAAGTTTCTGACCATTATATGAGAGCAGCTATGGAGTTTGCTTACCTTTATTTACCTTGCTCTGTTGTCAGCAATGCCCTTGCAGTCAGTAACTTGGCAGCAAGCCCTCTATTTTGGTTAATATCCTGCGTAGAGGTTATCATATTAACTATATAATATAATGACTCTATAGATCTTATAATTAAATTTATAAAAACTCTATGATAACCGGTCAACGTCCGTAGCACTCTTTCGTTCTGCCCACCTTGAAACGGTTGCCCAAGCTTATGTCTCCACTGCAGCCACCATAAAAAAGTAAGGCACATCCTAAGAAAAGCTGCAGGGCATATTCAACGGATTGCCAAGCTGCATTTCCAGCTTCTGATTAGAGGTTTGGATGAACTTCTCAGTCTTCACGTTTTAATCATGCGTTCCTTGACATCGGATGACTACGTCAGCGACGAGTACGAACGCCCAACAACAATGGCAGTAAGAAAGTGGAGTCGGAGGTACTCCATTAAACTACAAGCTAACAAAAAGCTGCAAACTTTTAGAGAAGCCGCTGTAGAATAATAATGCAATAGATGCTTAAGAGTGGGAGTGGTTATGAGCTGGTCAAATGCACCAAGCTATCTGCTTGTTTGGGTTTTCAAGCAAAAGTGCGTCAAACTAGATGAACTGGTGTCTTGCAGTATTCAATGATTGCCATCAAAGGCTTTTGGTAGTTACAGGCGTTTCGTAGTTAATCAAACGTAAGCAGGCATTTTATGCTGTACATTGCGTACGGAGGATTGACAAAATTAGGCGCAAGAATCCTTGGAAAATGTACCATATGCTGTCCAAGATAGTTTGGATTCGTGATTCTACTTAGGCCGTCAAGTAAAAAAATTGTTTATACAAATAATAAGTTTAAGGTAGTTTGCTCAGTGGCTTGAATTGCAGAATGGCTGTTTTCGGACGTATGAAATCACGAACAAAGCCAGAGGTCGCCATTCTTGGAGGACTGAAAAAAGCGTCGCACAGGAGGTTAGTTTCTCTCACGGCCAATCTGAACTGTGATTGTAGGCTCTATGTAGCAATTAGATCAGTGAAGTGGTTGAACAGTAGCCCAGTATCTAAAGGCTTATGTTATTTACTGAATGGCAAAAGCCTATTTAACATAAAGAAGACCATTATATTGTAAAAAAAAAACGAGTGACCCTTGCTGGGATCTACTTTGGTGCAAATTTGACCATTCTCAAGAAAGATATAAAAATTACTTGCTTCATTACTGCTTCGTATTACAGTAATTTTATCGTAATCATTTCGCCAGTTGAATGAGGGAAATAGCTTGTTCCCTGCAGGGTCGACTATTGACTTGGTGTTCATTAATGGAATTTATGAGATCGGTTGAGGAAAAGGCATGTCGCAACGACATCCATTTGTTGATGAAGTTAGTAGCCGAGAATAAAAAGCTAATTTTATTGCAAAGAAGTGCAATTCGCGAAGTTCGTCCTTCGGGTACTTGGCAAGATATTAGACGTTGAACCATTTTTTAACAGTCTATACAATTTGTGACTTACGTGACACCAAATATCATCGATTCTCGTGATAGTGACATCTTGATTGATGCTTTTGAACGCAAATCATATAAACATTTAATTAAAGATTTAACTAAACATTTAGTGCCAGTTTGAACCGGCTGAATAAAATTCCCCAAAGATTGGCCTTCCAAATATATGCTGGTTTAGAACGATGATGATGGTATGAAAATCATGCCATAGATACTACGATACGATTTTTTTTAAGCTAAACAATTAATCTATTTTCAATATGAAAGCATAGAATGTAGTAGTTGTCAACCCAGCCTGGAATTTCAGAATTCTAATGACAGCTTTTTTATGGGGCTCAATTGAAATAAAGCAACACCGTAGTACTGTAACATTGTACATTTAGTTATGTACCGTCATTCTCTTGTTGCTTCCGTGCAGGTGTAGCAGTGGTTTGACTCAACAAGGATGATAACGTATCTCGTCGAAACAAAATGCCCTCATTATGACCAAAGACATGCGATACGAGAGATAATTACAAAAAGAATCCTGCTTGCTCTATCGTCAGCTCAAGAGATATACGTTCCTTGTACGGATTGTCTGATCCATCAGACATGAGGTAGAGCGCTTATTGTGCGATACAAAATCTGGCACTAACAGGTAACTTGAACGAAACTTTTATCGCACTGTTAGGGTAGCCAACGAACAGCGCGTCGCGCTGCGTTGGCGGTTGAAACTTAATGATAGATAAAACTAAAACGGCACCATGCTATGAAAAAAGCCTACTAAAAGCAATCTAAATCTTGATCTATGGCTGCCGGAATCCATTGGCTTCGGATTATTGCCTCGTCATAAACAACAGCTTAATTTCCTTGAAGCAAACAATACGTAAGCTTATTTCATGTTCGGCTGGTATTCGTAGGCAACATCACGTGATTACGACTAGACCTTTCCTATTTTCCCGTTCAACAATTACGAGATTTTCCTTGGGGCGGCTTTAATCTAGCAAAAAGGAACTTTTGCAAGTGGAAATCCTATTGAGTAAGTACATTGATAAGAACCGCATAGGGTGGGCCTGGAACCAAGACCTCCAACTGTGACAGACAATCTTAAATTATCACAAACGCATAGGAGGTTAGGAATCTGTGAATTCAAAACGACGCAGCGAAGGGCTTGGCTACAACGGACTCAAAGAAGTGAGGACACCTTGATATCAGAGACAGCATCGTAAGTTGCGACTACGATAGAACAAAAAATGGCGGGTGTCATTGGCGGTATCAAGGACATCTTGAAAGTCAAGATCAAGGTTCGTCATGATGCATATTCGGATCAGTTTAGCCGCGTGTTCATGGTCAAGATCTTGATGATTGGATCGCTTGTTGTAGGCTTGAACTGGTTCAACGACAAAATCACGTGCATCGTGCCGGACACTGTCCGTCTAAGTGCCGGCTTCGTGGCCGATGCTTGCTGGATCCAAGGCTTCTACATCTTCGAAGAGCTCACATTCCAGCCCGACTCTCTGGGATATTACGGCATCCCGGTAAACATCGACGTCGATGGCAAGTACAGCAATGGGAAGCTGTGCTCAACGTCAACAAACGATGGAAAGATCGATCCTGAGTGCAAAGCCATGAAGAAGACGTTCTTCTTACAGTATCAGTACATGCCGTTTTTTCTCGCAGCGTTGGCTATTCTTTACTATACGCCCTACCTGGTTTTCCGCACTGTCAACTCAGACATGATGAGTCTAAAAGGAAACGTCAAGACGAACAATGCTGACGCTCTGATGAAGAATTTCTTCAACTATAAGGTCAATTCCCGAACGCGCATGCGCATTCGAGTAATCTTCAACATTCTGATTAAAATCCTGTATATTCTAAGCAATGTACTTGGCTTCCTCTTTACCGATAAAGTTCTACATGGAAATTTTCGCCAGTTTGGTTCGAAGTGGGCGGAATGGGTTGGCCTTGACAACAGCATCGCTTATGACTACATGGGTCTACGAAGAACACCCAAGCCTGGCAACGCCCTGCTGCCAACCTTTGGCTTGTGCGAGGTAAGTCACAATATCGATTTAGATTCATCTCTTAAGAGCTCAAATTTAATGAAGGTTTAAGTCAGTCGGGTTCATAAGGTGGGTACTGATGGTAGTGCCAGAAGTAAACTCGTGGATTTGGCCTATATTAATGTTGACCACAGAGTAGTAAAGCAGAGTTGAGAGTACAGAGTAAAGAAATCTGCAAAGTTTCTACCAACTGATTTAGTAACGGTAGTTTAGTTATTCAAATCGTTTGACCCTATTTTCCTAATTATGCATTACCAGGAAATGAATGAAGAGCCAAAGCAAAGAATAAGGTATTTAGAATGCGTTTTCCGTTTCAGCATCTTCGAGCAAAGGTGTGTAAGTCAGTGAGAACCTTGCAGAGGGATTAAAAAACTCTGTCTGAGTCTAAATCTTCCAATTAACCACAACTTACGGCTTTTTCGGTCATTTTCCCTTGTGTTTTTGTTCAGTATAAATACATTAGAGACAGACTAAGCAAGTTATAGATGAGTGCATGGATAATCGACAAAAAGTTGTTATCAAGGATTAATCGGAGGCGCAGTTGCGTATAGTCCTATTACTTGTCACTCTTATCACATATCATACCGTATCCCTTTTCGTCCATTGCTCCGTTGCTTCCTATTGTAGTTTATGCTCTCAAATCATTTTTGACCGTCAATAGCAGTTACATACAAGTTCATATAGAAAGGCTTTTGTCAACGTCCACTTGAGAGTTTTCGCATAGAGTGTTGAAAGCAAAAGGTTCACAGAAACGCCAACGCTTGATATTGCAAAGGGCACTAAAGAGAAAAACCATGGGTGTGGGAAACGGTGGATTTGCATTCCTTTTATCGGGTTACTCTCTTTGTATGACATTTAATCCCGAACGGAAGAAAGGACGATTGACAGTTCCGTCTAAGGCTTTCCGACGCGTCTCATGGTGCAGTACCAGTTTTAAACGTTTTAGAAAGTTATACAACAAAGGAATTCTTGTTGATTTTTTTTCTCGATATGCTTGCCCTTTAGACCAATCTATTGAGCGAAATATAATCATCATAACTATTCGGTGGACACTGTTGGGGTGGCATCGGCAATTTGGACGAATACGGCATCAAATTTTCTTCTCTGAACAAGTTGGGATACTCTTGGTCAAATCCTCTCATCTCAGTTAAGATTCTTTAGTGCTCTCCACCTCCTAATTCTATTTGGTTGTCGAGCCGAACCGAGATCGTATAATGTTTGGATAGTGAAAGATTAGATTGAGATTTGCTTGAATCTGATTAGCGGCGTTATAAAGAAGCATCGAATTAGGATACCTGCTCATGAAAGCAATTCTTGGACATTCAAGCACCTTTAAGCTTCTCAAAAACCATCCCAAAATGTTTGCATGTGCAGCGATGATTTTGAACTAAATACGGTCATGGCGAGCAAGGATTGTGAATATTAAATTATGTGACTAAGCTAACCTGAGACTTTTGGGTGTCTACGGAAGGTAACTAGGTACCTTTATAGCGCAAATGCATTTGTTAATCTACTTGGAAGCAGTAACATTAACTTAAAGAAGATTGCAGTTGCTCTACAGTTGCAAAGCTGTTGCCTCCTTTAAGATGGATAAGGGGTATCGCAAAACTTTATATGCTCACTTCGATTGTATACAGTGCAAGTAGGTTTTTCTTGAAGCAGAAAAAATTTCTTATATTCAGATCTTAGACACAAGACAGGCTGGGGTTGGTCCCTGTGTAACTTCGTGTTGTTTCAAAACTGACATGTTCGGGTCTGGGCTAGGTGGATTGTGTAACATTGGCTCGTCTTGTATCTTTAAGTGTTAGTTACTCTAAGCAGTTGAAAGCGATTTCAATGAAAAATAACGGTATAATTTACCTCAAAATTTAACTGAAGCATGCATACAAGTCATAAGATGTTTTGGCTAGATATGTAGTTCTGATAATAATTAATACATTTTTCTGGCAATGCTAACAAATTGAAAGCCCCGAAAGCAGATTTGAAGCTTGCTGGACATTCAGTCCATTTTCCTACACTGTAAAGATGGCACCTGTTCATTGGAGGGGGCACCTGCGGAAAAGGGATTATGCCTCATCAAATGAGATGCTCGAAAGGAAAGACCTCACAAAGACCACCACGTGGCCATAGGCCCTGGCGAACCTTTGAGCGCCGAGATTGCAAAGCTGATTAAAAAACCTTTTTTTTTTTAAATCGTGCTGTTTCGCATAAATATTGACGAGCCAACGGCTGTTCTCATTCAAAAATATGGGTTCGCTCCCCAGATATCATAAAATCTTAGGCTTGGCTGTGTTTTTCTGTGAGATGTGAAGTCTATTGTGTACATCTTCTTTTAATCTCAAAATAAAATTCTCAATCAGTCATAAATTTTCGAGCACTAAAATTAACTTGACAGCCCGTGATCAACCTCAGCCATTGATCTCCTTAATAAGAAGTAGTCCCCTTATAAAATAATCTCTGTAAAAGGAAGCTGGCGCTTTCCTCTTGCTGTCATTTTATTATGAATTTCTGTGACCACGTAGTAAAACGAGTGGACGAAGACTCGCAAATCATCCATACTCTTATTTTATGAGACTCCTTGTGGACACTTTCAAATTTATATATACATAGTATAGATCCACAGCTCGTTGCTTTAGAGTTTAGAGAGATACTTGGGCTTCCCGATTATCCTCGCAAATTGTAGTATACTGTGGGACCATTTGCTTCTAATATTGTAGGTGCAAGAAGGAGCCAGAGATGCCCGACACACTATAATCAACAGCCACAAGTTCATCTGCGAGTACTCCCAAAACATATTATACCACTACGTCATGATCATGTTGTGGTACATGTTTATTGTTGGTATCATTGTGGCCATCTTGGGCTTCATCATACACATCATCGATTACATGGCCACTCTACTCTGCTTCATGCGTCATGGCGGCTCTGCTAAGAAGCTCTACAAGCTGATGACGCTGAGGGAGTATGAGTATTTGGAGTTCATACGAAGAAAAAATCTCATCCTCTACGGAGAGGTGCTCGGTTCACTGAAGAAAGAACGCTTTGAAAACGACCAACGAGCTAACTCTTACCATCCAATGAAGAGTACCGACAGTACTGTATATGGATGATTCCGCTCTTGCCATTCACAGGCTGGCTTATTTTGCATTCTGTATCGATGGCCGGATTTAAGCGAAAGAATATGTTTGTAAGGCATTATTTTGTCGTACCGTAGAGAGCCTTAAGGACACTAGAAGCCCTTAGTGTAGAACTGTATTGTGATTTGTGCGCACTGGAACAACAACTAGGCCCTCAACGTTCTTTCTGTAAAATAAATGGAAGCGCTACCCTTGCCTCCATGGGAAAGGTGCTGCTTTAACTCTTTTGAACTTTCTACGGCGATTAATTTAATCATCATGAAAATCATGAATATCATAGTCTTGTAATGTGATCCTCTTTACTTAAATCTTAAGATATGATTATCGAAGGTTGGTGGTATTTATGTTGAAGGCGGTGCTCAGATCTGCAAAAGGGAAGGATTGAGTAACGGACAGGAATCTTTGTTCAGCTAATATTCTTGCGAAAAACTGAGACGGTTTAGAATTTAATTTACTTATTTATTTTCCGTCTAGTGTTACGTTCCCCTATGATGTTTAACTTCATTCTAAAATTCAATGGATACGTCAGAATGCCAACATCCTGCATAAGCGTTGGGTTGCTTCCAGCGTTTGCTAATATGGCTGTCTTGTTACAAGATAATCTTCGACAACATTCTAGAATATTCAAATTTTTTCTCAATAGACCTGTAGTTCTACTGGGGCGAGTACCTTCTTCTGAATTATAAACGCTTACGAAATTTCTAATCATCTTCATTCAAAATGCCATCTAAAAGCTGCGAAATTCAAAAGGATGGCAATGTCCAAATAAGTTTTATAATATCCATACACAAATTGAAATTGTTTTAGCTTCTTAAGAGAAACAAGTCCATACGTCAGGTTGCTGCCTGATTTTCTTGCTTGCTCTAATGCGCTTGATTTTGCATTTGAACTTTGTTTTTTCATTTGACATTATCGTGCACGATCGCTTATTTGCGTTTGAATGCATGGAATCATATCTGTTGCGTCTAAAAGAGATCATACTTGATCATATCTTCCCACTTAAAGCATCAAGATTTATCAAACGTCTACGCAAACATGACATGCCTAAAATCAAGACTGCATTACGACAAGGCAGTTGTAACAATGCAAGCTAATCTTCTGCTACCTCACCGCCTATTTCAGCGTCTTTATAAGCATGATGGCTAGTAACAAGCGACATTCATTAGGAACTCTGCAACTTTCAGACATAGTCCTGGAACATCTTGGCCATCCACGATAATAGGACAGATATGTTCTTGCCTTAGAAAAACTGTCTAGTCGTGGTTTGTGCGGACGGCATGGATTCATTCTCGATCAGCTTCTTGTTAGCTTGATACTATGGAATGGCCGAAATTGAATAAGCTTTCAAAGTATTCCGAAGACTATTTCAACTTCGCCCACGTTGCTGGATCAGCACTTGATCTCCGATAAACAACCTCCAGTGCCCCTAGAATTGCGTGCAGCTACTGCGTACTGCAACTCCAATTAAACGTCTTACACTTGTGCAGTGCATTATTCGCATCTGTCTTTATTATTGAAACGCTACATATGCATATACATATATATATA
>QQSS02208199.1:0-11608 GCA_003687565.2 Craspedacusta sowerbii
TAGGTAGGTAGGTAGGTAGGTAGGTAGGTAGGTAGGTAGGTAGGTAGGTAGGTAGGTAAGTAGGTAGGTAGGTGGGTGGGTAGGTGGGTAGGCAGGAAGTTAAGTAGGTACCTGGGTAGATAAGTAGGTAGGTAGGTATGTAAGTGGGTAAGCAGGGAGTTAGGAAGGAAGGTAGGTAGCGAAGTAGGTAGGTAGGAAGGGAGGTAGGAAGGTAGGCAGTTAGGTAGGTTGGTAGGTTGGTTGATTTTTAGCCAGGTTTGTTGGTAGGCAAAGTTTTTGATAGGTGAGTGGTTATGTAAGAAGTTAGGTAAGTAGGTAGGTAGGAAGGTAGATACGTAAGCTATGTAGATAAGAAGTTACCATAGGAAGATAGGTTGGGCGACCGAGAAATCGGGAGGAACTCAAACAAAAGTAACAGAGGAAGTGGACCCAAATTCTTATACAAACTGACGCTACGAAGCCGGAGGTTTCCAATTTATGCACAAGATTAAACTTCAAATGGGAGAGACTATGAACTTTGGTGACAAATTTGATCAAGTTTTGAATGGGATAAGAGCTTTAGAAAGCTCTTCAGCATCGTGTCAGCATTTGTTTGTTTGTTGTTTTTTATTTTCGCTGTTGTTTTCTTTATGTTATTGCTAGTAATCTTCTTTGAGGAAGGCAATTGACTTAACCGATGCCATGATATTTACAATAATTAAATTATTGCCTCTCGGAGTTAGCACCTAAGCGCTTATTATTCACATACGGCCGTTGTTTTTGTTGGAAGAGGGTGAAGCCACGTGACTGAGTACGGCCAACGTGTTGATCACTTGACGTATTCGCTCATCACCGTTAGGCTTGCCTGTGCTGAGGTATTAGTTTAACGTCTTACATCGCATGCACTGTACCATGCGTTTCTTCCAAATAAGGGGAATTATATGCTTTATATGTATCCTATGGATCATATGCTTTATATTCCGATTAGGCGGGATTTATAGGTCTTAGATAAGCCTTGCTGATACGTGCGGAGCTGCTGACACACTGTCTCACTAATTAGGTACACATAGTGACCTACACACATATGTAAAATAACAGACACACAAACTTTGATTTAATTGTGAATATATACATGCACACATATATATGCATGCCATATACTTGATAAATAAAATGGCAAATCTTTTGATCTTTGCAATAATGATCTGTAAAATATAAAGTAATATTACAAGTAATTGATACTAAGTGACAATCATTTAAATTGTTATGGTACTATGTTAACAAGGAAAGCTAGGGGAAAAAGGAAAGGAAAGAAGAAAACAGGACGGTGGAGAAGAGACAGACTCTTATGAGTAAACTAGCCAAATAAGCACTAAGTATTCGAGCGTCTTTTTGCTCTACATGAAATCACGTAGCCAACACTGTCAAGACTCCATTTCGATCAAATATACGTTTGTATATACTTCTGTCATGTTGCAGCATCATAGATCAATAGCGTAAAAATGAACGTTTAAAAATTGTTAGAAAATTGATTGAAACGTAGAAATTATTGAAGAAAGTCACATTTTTTGTCACAGGTTAGACGTTAGGTTTATGCCTGCATTAAATTGGACGTTATTTCAGTTTTAAAAGCAATCTTTGAATAAGGAATTTTAGTGTTTAGGTCATGAAGAAAATTATATAAGACCAGTAACAAAACCCGTCTGGCTCTGGGAGAATGGAGGACCTGGGGAATTTCTGAACTTAGCAAATTTCAAAATTCGTGTGATATGAGCCTCTCTGTACGGTATTTGGTGCTCTAGGCCACACCAAACTTTACATTTCTGTAAATATGCCTCTGTACTTGTTAGTTAGCATGTCAAAGCGTCGCACAGTTGTCAGCAGTACTCAACTCTCGTGGTCTAGTGGTAAGTGCTCTGTTTTCCACTCTGGCGACCCGGTTCGGTACTTTACTTTAAAGTTTCCATCGCCGCCAACTTGTTGTGACTTAGTATATAGGTTGGTTTACCCCATGAACATAGTTGTAACTTTGTCTGAACGCGGAAGGCAGTAAAATTGCTTTGAGGGAAGTCAGGGCGACGAATCAGACATTGAACAAGAGCTTCCATTTCGACAAATCACAGAGTTATTTTTTGTGACTAGTGCAATAAATGGGTGAACTCAGCAAACTAACAATCTGTCTAAAATAGATCTTATGTATTGTTAACCAAAGGACTACTTAACCTCCCACCAAAACTCAAGTCTCGTGACAATCAGCCTGACCTGATGTAACAATAACCATGCTAAGGAAAATTCGTGACGTTTCGGTCCTTTCTTGGACCATCTCCAGACTAAACAAACAAGAATACAAAAAAAAAAACGAAAAACAAGAACAAGCAGAGCACACCTCCCCAGAGTCACACCTTTGAAGTCGAGCTAAAACAGCTTCAATTTAATCGAGTCTGACTGTCCGTTTAGTGAGTTGGCGAATCTATGGTGCGCGCTCATCAAGCTCTCAATTAACAGGCACTCCCATATGGAGCGACACCTGCGCAGAGTTGTGAAGCAGGCGTGAAGATCGAAATTGATCGGCAATTGATGAGTAGCCAGGTGTTGACCGATTGAGCTCGACTGTTGCTTGTGTTCCTCGATGCGTTGGTGCAGGTGGCGGGTTGTCATGCCGATATAGCCAGCGTCGTACTGGCCACATTCAAACTTATAAACAACGCATTGTTGAGTCGCAATTTCGCTAGGCATTATTGTTAAGGTGTCATCGACAATACGTCTGAAAAACTCGGGAAGTTTTCCTTCGTTGCTTAGGTTCTCCTCCAAGTGGCTCATGATTGTATTTGCCATCAGTGGGTCAAGTGGCGATCCCATGCTAACTCCATCCCGTTGCACGTACAAAGCACCGTCAATTGTAAAGATTTGTTCCTTTACCGCTAACTGGAGTAGCCTGCGCAAGTCAGCTCGAGAGATGCTAAGTTTATGAGTTTTATTCAACCAATCGTCTTAAAAAGCTTTGTCCACTAGAATTCTATCGTCTCATCTACTGGCACATTCGTGAAAAGTGACGTGACATCGTTAGACACTATTATTTCACCTAGCCTCGTAGCCTTTCCAGATAGTTCGCTCTCATCGAAATCAAGAATGTCTCTTATTACGTGCTCATTTGAAGCCAGCGGTTTCAACAATTTGTCCAGCCATTCCGCCAATTTGAAGTTGTATGTTCCAGTTGCGGAAAGTATATGTCTCTTGGCAAGATCCTTTTTGTGTGTCTTCGGCAGGCCACGAAGGTGTGCAAGACGAGCACCGTTACTAGAGACAAACTTTGCGACTGTTTTGGGCAAAATCTTCTGGACTGCCTCGTTGAGCTCTTTCTCACGCTCTAGAGTGGGTGATAAGTTTGGGTGGGCGGCCTCGTGCTTTGGACGTTCTTCGCTAACCCTTGCAAACTTAGCTGTACCGGGCACTGAAGCCTCCTTGAAAAGCTTAAGCAACACCCGATCCCTTGTCTGGCTCTGTAATCACGATATCAGTACGGCTTTGTAGCCTATTGATGGCACGAGTCAAAGCACGTGGAGGCGTGCTACCTCTATACTCAGCATAGGCGAGCGCAATCGACTTCATCGACGAAGAAGCTAAAGGTCGCTTGTCATCTGTCAGTTGTTTATCCAAGTCCCAGTAGCCACGTTCGAAAGATGCAAGAAGATCGAGTTTGGATACTTTGCTTGGCAAAGCAAAATTTAGGCCTCTGCACAGGGCCAGTTTTTCCAAAAAAAGTCAGCCGACATTTCGACAGATTAATAAGGTGCTTGTCCATGTCAAGCTTGGGTTGAATCAGTCGCGAGAATTTCTTGATGTTCTTCTCGGACGTTTTAATAAAGTTCTTACAATGTAGTTTGTTGACAGTGTTCAAACACGCAAGATAGCGAAAAGTAGACCAACGTTCGCGCGCCTAGCGGAACAAACATGCCAATTCGTCCCTGAGTTTGTGCAGTTGTTGTATTTTTTTTTATCAAGTTCTTTGAGTACATTCTGCTGAATAACTACCGTTGACTTGCGCCACTTTTCAGCCTTGTCATAAGACGCTTTTGCAACTTCTCGATGATGCGACTCTGGCGATGCGTGCTCTGCTTGTTTTTGTTTTTTGTTTTTCGGTTTTTTGTATTCCTGTTCGTTTAGTCTGAAGATGGTCCAAGAAAGGACCGAAACGTCACGAAATTTATTAGCTTTATTCTTTGCCTTGAAGATTTACCCATCGAAGGAAATTTCGTCACCGAAAGCACCAGGAAAAAATATATCAAACAAATATATCCAAATACTTCTCTCTAGATGAGTTTACACTCGAGAAAAATTCAAGGAAGTTCTTCTCAGTAGTGCATTACAACATGGTGCCTCAGTATATCGATCAACTACTAGCAATTTTAAAGATACTGACTAGCCATTTAATAGAAAGCTAACCACAAATCAAAATTAAGTAGCAAGATAAGCTTTCGGTGAGTATCCATTATTATCGTACATCAAATTTACCATTTGAATCGAGCAAAGGTAGCTCCCTTGCATACATTTCTAAAAAATTAAACTACCAGCTTTCACAGACCTGAATATAGATAACAAAGCGAACTCTCATACACAGAGTTTTCATTGAAAAACTCTTATCTGTGCACGAGCTTCCAAGTTAGCAAACCTGACTCATGTCATGCATGCTTCTTTGTTCAAGGATGTCATGTCATGCAGCTTCTTTCGGCCACAAATTCTACAACCTTCTCGCGTTACTCTTCGTTCTCTAACACTCGTAGATAATATATTTACAAATAATACGAAATACGGGTCTATCAGCGGGAACTTGACTTGCCAGATATCTTATCATTTTCTCCAATTCAGTTTTTTTACCGATTATCGTCTTAAAAAGGTGAAAGATAAGGTAGTAAAATATGGTCAATCCTATAAAAATTTTAGAGAAGAAGAATTTCTGGAAGAAGTTGCAAGGCTGATAAAACTCGTAGGGCGGATGCGCTAATGGCTACTTTTCTCAACAAAACTACTGATATTCATAACGTAATCGCTCCCGTAGTTCGCTTGACTCATAAAGAACTGAACCTGCAGAAAAAGCCATGGATTACTCGTGGCTTGCTTATATCAATGACTAAAAGAGATCTCATCTATAAACGATTCTTAAATGCCACTATTCTTACTCACAAAGAAGACATGCTTACACTCTACAAAAAATATCGGAATTTAGCAGTCGTTCTCTTGAGAAAAAGAAAAATCTTGCATTTTCGTGACTACGTCCAACAAAATAGCGCTAATATAAGGAAAACGTGGGACGGGGTTAAGTCCATAATCCAAACTTTGCAGAGAAAATCGCAGTTCACACCATCACGTCTATAAGCCTGGTGCTACTTACTTATGCTCTAATTGCCGTCCTATTTCCTTACTTTCAAGTGTCAGTAAAGTTTTTGAGAAAGCAATGCACTCTCGCCTATACACATACCTAGAAATATACAATCTAATTTATGAATTACAGTTTAGATTCCGGCAAAAGCACTCAACGAGTCACGCCCTTGTCAGTATGATAGAGCAAATCAAGCCTAACTTAGATACGGGCAAATTTGCTGCAGGCGTGTTCCTTGACTTACAAAATGCCTTCGACACCGTGAACCACAGCATTCTTCTAAAACAACTTGAACATTATGGAATTCGAGGTCGTGTAAGCGACTGGTTTGCTTCCTTCCAAAAAGCCCGAAAACAGTTCATAACGATTGACTCGACTGACTCCGCAACCAATGATGTAGAGTATGGTGTTCCAGAAGACTCTGTGCTTGGACCCTTGCTGTTCTTGCTGTAAATAAGCGACCTGCAACATTGCCTAACCTATTCGATATCTCGACACTTTGCCGACTACACTAACATCCTGCTATGACATTCGTCGCTAAAAACTATCAGAAAGACTCTAACAAAAGACGTATATAATCTTTTCGACTAACTCCGCGCTAACCGTCTTTCTCCTTATATAAATTTAGGTATAGATATATATATATGTATATATCTTTATACATATATATAAATATATATATGTGTGTGTGCGTGTGTGTGTGTGTGTGTTTGTGTGTGTGGGTGTGTGTGTGTGTGTGTGTGTGTGTGTGTGTGTGTGTGAGTGTGTGTGTGTGTTGATTTAGGACTGCCCCATGACCTCCAAAGTTAATAAACTAAGGACAAAGAGGCAGACAGCACAAAACATGAAGGTCTGCTTTTTTACAGATGTGATTGGGTAGTTCTATAAAGAACTGTGTTATTTAATCTAAGACTTCCTTGATTAGCTGTCGAACGGGACATACATATGCTCCAAACTCAAGAACTATGTCCATGGCTATGTGCATTTGGTCTATTTGCATGAACGGCAGCAGGCAGACATCTGGACCGCTTTATACAACGCCGCCTCAGCTGCTAGATAGCACTTAATGGTTTTCCAGCCCTATGCCGACCACCGCCATGCGTAGCACGGCCTTACGGCCTAGTCTAAAAGCAAAGCTACTTTGCTGAGAAAAAAATCATGAAGCTGTGATGCAGACTGAATACAATGGAGCTTGTGCTCAAACAATTTCGCTGCTTTCACAAGCTCATGATCGCTTGAGTTAGCATGCAGTAAATCTAAGATCCTACAGAACTCATGTTTGAGAGCAGAAAATTGGCTTTTGCTGGACCCAGGCTTGGAATCATCAATTTTATCAGAGATGTCTACCAAGACATCATCAGCAGGCATAACTGCTGCACTTAAAGTGGAGAATGACATTGTCGTTTCTAGGCTTCTCAGTTAAATGGGCAACGAACTGAACTTCTGTAGCCGGCCTACCAGTGGCTACGAAAAAAAGACAAGATTTTGTTCAGTACTTAGAGATGGAATGTTCGAGAATGCCACGTTGAATTTAAAGTGGACAGCTGCTTGATAATATTTCTCCATGACCACGGCAAGGTAATCAACAAGGGCCAACGCTTTATAAGCTTTAAGCCTTGTTACAATAACGTCCTTGAGCACACAACATGTTACTTCAGCATAATAGTTGATGTTATGCCCTTTGTTGATTACATCTAGCCCGTAGGCCATGCACCAGTCCTCCTTCCTTTGTCAAAGGCTCTTACGATGCCTCCAAACATTCGACTCTTCTACTGTTAAGGAAAGAAAGTTGACAAATTAATAGATAGCACTTCCTGGTGTTGCACGATAAATAACTTGAGAGAAGCACTGCAGGGGAGCCTTTCTTTCATCAGCAGATACCCCTCTGCTAGCACTACATAACCTTCGCCGCATAGCCTTAGGGAGATAAAATAAACACAACAAACGACAAACTTCAAGCCACACCACAGACAGAGCATTTTTCAAGGCGCTGTTATCATAAGTCATGAAGTAAGCCATTGAAAAATCACAGACTTCACCTCAGAGCTGCTTGAGGAGAGTGAACACTGCTTGGTAACTTGGCTCTGATTGACTGTCATGGATAGCGACACATACTGGAACAGCTCCAACCTTGGATGACACAAGCACAAGAGTGACAGCAGAATTGAATTGGTCACAAGATGATTTGTAAATTAAGATGATCGAAGTTAAGGTCCATTTCTAGTACCCTCTGCGTCAGTGTGGTACGAAAAGCAAATACTAAGGGCTTGTCTTGGTACCAGACTTTATGTTCTTTCAGCCAGCATCTCCTCCTTGCGCTGCACTGCCTTACTAAAACCCAAGCATAGTTAAATTATTGCCAAAAAAGCACAAACAGGGAAAAAGCCAAATTCTATACAAATGGATTTGAAAGGACACAAAATGAACAATATAGCTGCATTAACCTATGAAAGTCGTGTGAAGCGATGCTGCTTGCTCACGGAGCTCGTAAACCTAGATACAAGCTGCTGTCTGCGAGAAGCTCAACACCATCAGCCACTAACAGGTCTTGGTGAAATTGCTTGTTCTCAGCTGGGCTCTTCCCTGTTGAAAACAAAGAGATCCTGATGGTAAACTTGACAGGCATAATACAGAAAAGTAAAACTCCATTAGAAAAGCACATTCAAAGGAAATTCTGGACTAGCAAAGTAGTCCAAAAAAGCAGACTTGGTTTCTTCAATGCTCCTTAACCAGTGCAAGGCTTCTGCATCGTGAAAAAGATGATTGTGGACATAGTTAACCGTAAATACAGCCACAAGACAACACTTCACAAATGTTTCCCTGGAGCAGCCAAACTTGGTATCCCTTTTCATTCTAATAGCAATGGAGGCGTCACAGTTGCAATCTTTCTTACTGCTTTCAACCTAAAAGATAAACGAGAAACATTAAGCGAACAGACTGGAAACAGAAGCTTTTTAAACTGTATCAACAGGACATGTGCATCGCAGTTTGGATCCCAGTAACTGCCACAAGCCATTCTGCTATGCAAATGATGGCCAATGTAATGCCTGTAGCCTCTGCACGTGATCCGACTGCCTTAACCTCCCAAATTTAACAATCTAGTCTGTCTTCGAGTTTTCTGAGAATGGATCAAACTATTCCGACACATCTTGTTCGTCACGGTGATTGATCCGAGCCTGGCACTTGAATTTAAGTGGGTCCACAGTCGAGCGATCACTGACTGAAACAATCTTGAAATCAAAGGCATCGGAAGGGGGGGGAAGAATTTCTCCAGGGAGTGATCTTCACGAATTTAAATTTTGCTTCTGGATAGCGCGATCCGTCAACCATGTTCATGAGACAACAATTAGGGTAAGATAAGCATGCTCTACTAGATTATAAGAGCCACTCACAGATGAGGCGCTCTTGCGCTAGGCTTCCCGCGGACACAAGCTGCTTCCAGCCAGTCCGACATTACCTTAGCCAGCCAATCAGATAGCTAGATTTCTCTCGGTAGCCGATACTGATGCCTAATGCGCTAATAATAAGTTAAATATATTTGACGTACATTCTCACAAGGAGATATTAACTTATCACAAGTTTTCATCTTTGCAATTAAGGAGCCTCTTTGTATCAGAGAATACGTAAGTCCTGATATGCATTCCTCACAGAAAAAGGAATTTTAAAGCTTGAAAACACCTATCCAGCACTATAGGCGATTAGCATGCGCGTGGACAAATGAGAACCACGGTACTTGGTCATGTTCACAAGCAACTGGTTCTTCTGGCACTTTAGTTTCTGTAGATGCGTTATTGCTCGCATAAACGGATGGTGTATCTGTTGTCATGAAGAACTTAAGACAGTGAGAATAGGAATCCTTTCTAACGGCAAGCAGTTGCCTTTACGGGCATATTCTATCTCATTATGCACAAGCCACTTCTTGTAAGCAACACAAAACTGTGGAGCTGTGGGATTGTTAAAGCAGAAATCCCTGCTTCTTATCTTGCCAAAACATAAGAACAAACTTTTAGATGACTAAATTTGTGTATAAGTATGTCAGGCCACTTATGCCTGAGTGAACGTAGTGCTCAAGCGAATATATAAGGCTATCTGTATTAACAATGAAACCTAAAAAGCCATTTAAAGCTCTTGTGTGGCAGAGCTTATCAACTATGCAATGTAGCCAGTAGAATAGTTAAAAAAATCAAAATACTGCGAGTAGTTTGATGCCGGCATTGGTTAAACATAGATATTGTGAACATAGACCCAAGGATTTCCAGACATCTGTATTTACGTTTGATGTTAAAGTCTATCTTACGACTAACATTATCTGCTTTTGGTTTCTACTTTGCCTCAAAAAACTACTTTTTTTGCATTACTACTCTTTTGATTAAGCAATGCAAATGTTGTTTTTATCCTCGGCCCTGTTTTCGTGAGGGTTGTTCTAGCCATCGCATATTTTGCTATATGTTTTTTCTTTAACTTGTACGTGTCAGAAGAAAACCTTTCTCTTCTCTACTTATATGGTTGAGAGGGCTAATTGTCAGTCAAGTGGAATTACCTGGTATCTGGGAAAGTTCTTGTCTGCCATGAGCAATGTAAAAAAAGGTCTGTCCTTGGCAAAATCAAATTCAGACCTGAAGCAAGGATTCAGAATAGCAGGAAGCCTTGTGGTGACCATAAGGTTCCATGCTCGATTTTGCAGATTGCATCTCAGATTGACAATAGGCTCTGAATTAATAAGATTTTTATTGGGCTCCATTCTGCAGGGCATTTTAATTAAAAAGTAACTCTAGGCCTAAAGAAAATTCTAATTTTATTCTTTTATTGTGTGCTACCCGTAAGAAAAACGTGCCGCATGCTGTTGGTGCTAACATGTGTGAGTATTAGCCAGTTGCTTTTGATGTTTTATTGATATGGTTTAGATAGCTGATCATTTCTTCTGTTAAGTACCCTCCTTTTCCTGGTATGCTATGAGTTCAAGAATGAGCTTTAATTTGTTTAAATTTCCTAACCATTAAGCTCAGTTTCATCTTTATTGCATTTTTGTTTTTGTTGGTAGGCAAGAGCTTATTCACCATGTTGGCTAAAGGATGGTGCATCTTTGTGACATACATTGCTGACCCTTTAAAGTACATGTGGCTTGCTAATTTAACGTATGTTTCCGTCAAGAATTTCGTTGACGTTGCGTTACATTTGGCTAAAAATGTGGATGTCAAGTGCGAGTATTGTACAGATAGGACTACAAAAGCCTTATTCTTTCCTGATGACAAAGCGACTTGTCAGAAACTTCTTCATAAAGGTTCCTGTGATGAAAAGAATTGTAAATATGATCATGGTTGTACGGCCTTAAGCTATCTCGTGAAACAACTCAGTGGAGCAACGAAAAGTATTGACATTTGCGTATTTATTATTACATCACAAGATCTCGCTGATGTTATTATAAGAAAAAATAATGAAGGTATTATCATCAGAGTAGTGACTGATTGTGAGAAAATGGATTTAAACTGTTCTCAAATTGAGCAGTTTCGAGAGTCAGGTATACAGGTGCGGCATGACAAGACATCATACCTCATGCACCATAAGTTTGCCATTGTTGATGGCAAGTTGCTCATAAATGGTTCATTTAACTGGACGCGGCAGGCCATCACAGGAAATCGGGAAAACCTATTGTTATGTGATATTCCGGCCGTAGTTCAGCCATACAAAGAAGAGTTTGAAAAATTATGGTCGCTTTATGATCCTGCTACTACATCGCCATTTCCAGTATTTAAGCCACGTTAGGACAAGAAATCGTCTTTATGTAACTTTTAACCTTTTACGTAACTATTAATTGGATTGTCGATTATGCAAGTTATATATGTTTGGGTTTAAAAAGGTTTTCACAGGACTGCTTTTTGCCTTGGCTTAATTGTCCTACTTTTATACTTGCCTGCCTACCTGCCTACCTACCTGCCTACTTAGTTCCTACCTACCTACCTACATGCCTACCTACCTACATGCCTACCTACCTACCTGCCTTCCTGCCTTCCTGCCTGCTTAGCCGTCTGTCTATCTATATGTGTATCTATGTATCTATTTATCTATATATCTATCTACTTATCTTTCTACCTATCTATCTATGTATATATCTATTGATTGATCTGATTGTCTATATATGTATCTATGTATCTATCTATGTATCTATGTATCAATCTATGTATCTATCTATATATCTATCTATCTATCTATCTATCTATCTATCTATCTATCTATCTATCTATCTATCTATCT
>QQSS02208210.1:0-11608 GCA_003687565.2 Craspedacusta sowerbii
TACTACTACTACTACTACTACTACTACTACTACTACTACTACTACTACTACTACTACTACTACTACTACTACTAGTATTACGATTAGTGCTACTACAATAACATCTACAATACTTATAACAACAAAAACATAAACAACAGCAACAACAAAAACATAAACAAAAGCACCAACAGCAAAACCAGACGTGTCACACATAGAAGAGCAAGTACATAATCTAGGTTGACGTGACTGAGACGGCAGATAATGAGCGCGGGGATATGAGTTCCATGAGCAATAGCTTGTGTCGCGAATTCGCATCACGAGCTTCTACCGATCTGCAAGTTTATAGCTTCTAAATATGCGCGTTTAATGATTTTACAGAAATGCACAAATGGTTTGTTGACTATTCGAAAGGCATCGACAGAACAGATATTGTCTTCGATGATCATTAGCGTTATGAATAGACACGTACATTGCCGGGAAATGTGGCAACATCTCTAGCGTATAGTTCATATTTTTGTATTTTATAGTTAACTAGTTCTAAGGTAGAAAAATTCTTCCGTAACCTCTAGCGTCTACACACTGTTGTTGTAGGGCTCGCCAATCCTGTGCAGGCTCGTCAGACGAGTTCTTCAAAACAAGACAAACCTGTTGCCACTGCTGCAAACTCGGACAGCAGGAGGCGCTGAGAGGAGGAGAGTGCAGTAGCCAGACTGGAGATGACCACTGCAAAGAGGCATTTGCGGAATGTTGTTCGTATGTTAAGAGCTCTGGTAAAAATCCTTCACAAAATATCTCTTCTTCAGTATTTCATCTTGTTTCTCATAGTTTCTTATAGCAGAGAATATTGTTGAAATAATTTTGGCCTGCAGAAACGCAACTGTTGCACCTTTTCATTTATTACTGCCTTCAAGATATGTTGAAGATTGAACTCAAACATCTCGCATCGTAACTATCTGAATGGAAATTGCTGGATACAAAAGGTTATAACGTTTCTTAAATCAACCATCAAAGCCTTGCAACTACGAACAAGCTGCATAGACGTATGATTGAGGTCAAACTCTGGAAGTTTCCTATATTGTTGTTGTTTAGTGCAGCCAACTACAAGCCCTCCAGCTGGGAGAACGTGCAAAAACATCGAGTGCGACCCTCAAACCACAGCAGGATGTGCGGATGAAGCAGAAGGTCCAGCTTGCCAGTGTAAACCAGGCTTTCTGTCGACCAAGACCCAACTGGCGTGTTCAGGTGAGGCAATACAGTGAACCCGAACTTACCTTGTTTCCATTCGGAAAGTCGCAATTGTACGTATGAAAGCCATTCCTTCGCATTATTCCCTTATGCATGAAAATATGTACAGTCTCTTTGTAAGCAACCATGTGAGACCGTAAGAACTTTGCAACGATATCGCTTATGAAAGCCATGCGCGTAGAACATTTATCTCCCGCAAAAAAAATTAACCCAACACTGCCTTAAGAAATATAGAGGCTTAAATATGCATGAAAGAGCATATTGACATTGGTAGAAGGTTACTGTTTTATTAATTCAGACATTGACGAATGCACCATCAACACGCACACTTGTTCTGAGAGACAAGTATGCAAGAACACGCACGGCGCCTTCCTCTGCATCGATAATGACTGCTCGACTGGATTTTTCTTGAAAGACGGCAAGTGTGTTGGTAAGAGTCTTGCTTAACGTACAGTAAGCGTGTTTTCTAGTCTAATGTTTCTAGAGCTATGATGATTAAATACGGCATTGGCTTGATCATCTCTTTTAATTCCCTTTAAAATTTTGTTGAGGTGTGTCAACAAACTTTTATGCTCAAGCAAGCATGCTTGAAGCAAAGTCGGTTTTATAGGAAGAACGATAGCTACTCTTTTCTCTGGTGCTCTGGTAACATGCATATTTCAAAGCGAATGGGAGTGACTCAATAGTGCTTTATCTTCAGATGATGACGAATGTCTGTCAGGCACGCATCGCTGTGGCCAGAACAACTTCTGCCTGAATTCTCCAGGAACGTATAGCTGTCTGTCAAGATGTCCGACTCCAAACTATCAAGTGACAGGAAACAACGTGTGCGTGGGTGCGTCAGTTTTTCTATTTCTCTTTCTGTATCTTCTCCTTTTCTTTCTGTGTCTGCATAATTCTTACAGCAAATTTAAACTTTTCTCTATGGATAAGAAAATAGTGAAATCCCAAGAATATCCTCTCCTAGTAGTTTAAGCTCAATTTAATTAGGAGGAACCCACCAGCATCGGCGTTTTCAAAAAACACAGTAAGGGATGCAGTCCAAACAGCTGTTTGATATCAATGATTTTTATGCTGTGCCTTGATTTCTCAACCTTCTAGAAGCAGTAAGCTCATTTATTTATGTGGCTCATTTGCAGACTTAGGATTGGTCCCAGGCAAAGCTTCTAAGAACGTATAATCCGAGTCCTTACACCGATTGCCTACCTACTTCCTCTAAAAAAAGATTTTATATCTACTGAAATTCTTATATTTATCTTCAGAACACGTGGCTCTAAAGCTGAGGCAACTCTCCTAATTCTAAGACGAGTAACACTTAGACTAACAATGTGCTGCGCTGTGTTCAAATGTCATGAACTCGACTTAGATAAATAGCAAGCTGCGTATCTCAAACTTGCGTCTACTCCAGATGCTGCTACACCAAGACGCAGCCTGGGAAATGTTTTCCAATCTTTTTTTCTTGAAAGACAATTCTTTTTGCGTTCAGTTGAGAACATTGTAGGTTGGCTGTAAAAAAACGTGACTAACTAAAATAAATAACTGATGATCATCAACGATAAGGATTTTGAGATCGGTGCCTTTTTCCAGTTGTTGGCTTACTAGCTGATAAACTTGAGACAAGTACGCACATCATCTTAAAATTTTAGACGTGAACGAATGCGCGATATCATCTACTGCATGCCCGAACAATTTCCGGTGCATCAACCATGTTGGGAGCTATTCCTGCGAACGGGTAAAATGCGATGAAGGCTATCGACTGGTGAAGAAGCAATGCATTGGTAAGCAAAAAACGGACATATTAGCTATGAAATTTGTAACAAGATATTGGTTTACTGAAATTTTTTTAAAAGCATACAGTATAGCGACTATGCTTACGCAGTCTTCAGGATATAGCTCTCTAGCCGCCATAGTTTGCAAGTAGGGGAGTCAAAAAACGTCAAGCAAGAAATTAAATCAAATGGATAAACGTCTGCAGAAACAGTTTCTCAGTCTTTCCTTGATGTCTATCCAACAACAAGATAAATAAAGTAAATAACAATAATAGTAATAAATGTATTATAAATATATATACATATATAGTATAGCAATAACCATAGATCCGGTAGCAGTATAGTGATGGTGACACATAGGGATGTTTTCATTTCAAGCCAATTAACTTCCAGTTGGGCAATTCTCTCGACAGATATCGACGAGTGCTCCGAGCAGCCAAACATTTGTGGAGACGGAGGAACGTGTTTCAATTCCTACGGTCGCTATTACTGCAAGTGCAAAACTGGCTACCAAGTTGATAGCATTACCAAAAAATGTGTCGGTAGGAACGCTATTAGCCTGCTACTTATTTCCACGCAAAGGATCGTGCAAAATCTTTTAGTAGATACGCTGTGAGAATAAAGAATGCCAACACATCGTTAAAATCTGCGATGGAAATTATAATTTACTCACATACATCACTCATGTTTAAACGTGTACTTTACTCATGTTTATAGACACGGATGAGTGTGCGAACAGCAGAGCCCTTTGCAGTCATCAGTGTGAGAACACGGTTGGCTCCTACACTTGCCTCTGCCCGGATGGTTACGACCTGCAAGGATCTTTCTGTTACGGTTTGTACAATAGTGTTGATATTTCATACTGATTACCCAGGGTACTAGATCTAGGCTGACGTCATCACGGCAAAATGTTTTAAATAAATGACACCCATGGTCATATGAGAAACAAAAATTAATTGGTATCATATGTGAAAAGAAATTTAAATGCGAAAGATGTTATGACAATGGGAAAGGCGAAAATGGATTATGGGCTTCCAAACGCGTGTCGCATCGAAGATGTTTATCGAATTCTATGCAAAATGCTAATCCATGTACAAAAGGAATATGATCTACGCATGCAAACGTGTTTCAGGGTCTTTCCTTACAGTCTTCAGCAAATCTCTCGATTCTGTATCGCGTTTCCATTTTAGATGAGCGCGCCATGTTTTCAAACTCTCCCATCTTGACGATTTATCTCGCAGCAGGCATAAAAGCTAGGGGAAGGGGGGGGGGGGGAACGCTTCATCTGTTTCTGGCGTCATGAAACACCCATTTAACCCGCCATCATGTAAGTGAGAAGTTTTCTTTCTCCGGAGAGGACCAATCGGCGCATCCATCCGACTCCAAATGAATTCAGGCAAATCAAATGGATTCCGTCAAATAATCATAATAAGCAGAATAAAACCGAAATGCGGAAAGTCTAAGAGCTACTAAGTTATTTCATGCAAAGGCTGAATATTCATTATCAACTGATATGGCTGTTACAGTTGCTGTTGTACGCAGATTTACCGTGAAGACTGCCATTCTTGGACACATTTTTTTTTGCTGATGCAGCTTTCATATACTTTGCACTATGTGAGGCCTTCACCTTGGTGATGCCGCTGGCACACTATCTACAGCCACGCTTTGCCAAGTGGAACCCTATATGACAAACCAGCGCACCTAAATGACCGCCATGTCTGAATGCTAGTAACTTGACGGAGGATTCCCTGCATATGTTTCTCGGGTGTTGGCTTGTGGTAATAATTGGGGTGCAGTCGTTGATATGGTGAAAATCTGTACATATAGCCATGCTTCTAAATATCTTCGTCTCCTATGCAGAGGCAGCATTGCCCATAAACGTCATTACAAATGGCAAAGAGGCTCAAGTTTGTCGCTGACGCAAAGGTATACCCGTACTAATGGCCGCAGCTGGACTCCGAACATATCGTTAAGTTTTGTGGCCACTTCACGAGAGGTTATTTAAATGTCTCAAAGTAGTGGTTAACTCAGAAATCATGAGGGAAACGACAATGTTTTTCTTGCTTCATTCTGCAAGGGGTCGGTCCGTCATTGTCAGTGCCGTCTAATACTGCGATAAAGAAAGAGGTTGCGCAGTTGAAAAATTTTTTAATGGACTAAATAAAAGTGGCAGATCTTAACACATACATGAAGGCATTACACTTCTTTGCCAATGCTCTTTACCCTCAAAAACATTTTATTAGACTGAATCGAGTTGCTCACCCACACTCAGTTAGCTGTCCCTTCCTTTTGTTAATGGCCACCTCCTCCCAGCGAGGTGGGTCCGTTCGGGTCAGCCGATGAGACCAATGACAACGGGGACTGGCTAGTATCCTTCTGCTCGAGGAACGGCCTCTCGATCGGCACCACGTTTTTCGAACACAAATTAATCCAAAAGAAGACATGGAGATTTCCAGATTGCCAAACGATAAACGAAATCGATTTTACTTGCATCAGCAAGCAGTGGAGTTCATCACTTCTGGATGTGAGAGCCTGCAGAGGGGCGGAAATTGTTCCGGACCACTACCTGCTATGATCGAAGCTTCGTTTCCGTTTAAAGCGGCAACAAGCCCGGCACAAACTACCACGTCCTTATGCTGTGGACCGTCCGAAAGACCGTGATATAGCTGAGCAGCTCAAGATCGAACTAAGCAATCGCTTCGTTGCCCTAGCTGAGGAAGATGAAGTCGAAAACCAATGGTCCAAGATAAAAGTAGCGATTATACAATGCGCCGAAACCGTGCTTTGGCAAAGACGAGGGACATACAAGGAGAGGGGGATCCAAGGACGAACGTGGGACCTCATCGATAAGCGAAGAATGGCAAAACGAGACCGCGACCAAGCGCACAGTGGAGCAGAGAGATTAAGAACGGCAACGACTTTTCTTGAACTAGACCGAAGTGTAAAACGAAGCTGTCGTAGAGACAAGCGAGATTGGCTGGGAAAAAAGGATAGGAAGCGCAAGAGGCAACGAATCGTAACGACACCAAGATGCTCAACCGTATTGTCCAAGACCTTACAGGATCGAGAAGCGGACAGGGAACACCTATCAAAGGCGAAGATGGGAAAATGCTTCTGACCGATGAAGAAGAAGAGGCCCGCTGGGCTGAGCATTTCAAGGAAACCCTAAACCAACCGCCACCAACAACCACCTTCACCTTCACGCAGCCCGACTGCGACAACCGTTTAAATGTTAGGATTGATGCCATCACGACAATTGAAACTGTCATGGCAATTCGACTACTCAAGAATGGCAAAGCGCCAGGCCTGGACATGGTGTCAGCAGAAATGCTCAGGCACGGTGGACAGAGTCTTGTCGATGAATTGACAAATCTTCTGAACTCATATTGGATATCGGCAACCGTACCAGAGGAGTGGCGAAATAGAGTCATCGCGAGGCAACCAAAGAAAATCAATCTGGCGGATTTCAATAACTGGAGAGGGATTGCCCTTCTTTCGGTCCCTGGTGAGGTGTTCAACATCATCTTACTTCAAAGACTGCACAAAAACAGTTGACGAAAACCTCCGCGAGGAACAAGCTGGATTTCGCGTTGGTCGGTCTTGTACAGAGCAAGTCTTTGTTCTAAGAACGATCATCAAACAGAGCTTAAAATATCAACAAAAGCTATCTATTAACTTCGTGGATTTTACAAAGGCATTTGATAGCATTCATAGAGAATCTCTTTGGAGTACCACCCGCGCCTATGTCATTCCACAGAAGGACATGACGACCAGCCTTGAACAAGAATCTGCCAAGGTGGGATTACGGATAAGTGGAAAGAAATCAAAATCATGCGGATTGGGTATAAAACCAGCGGCGATGCCATCTGCGTAGGACAAGACCAACTGGAAGAAGTTGACCAATTCACCAATATCGGCAGTGTGCTCGCAAAGGACGGAGACGCCGACCGCGATGTCGCCGTCAGATCACCGTCAGAATTGCGAAAGCGGGAGCTGTTTGCCGGCAACTCAAACCAATTTGGTCGACTCCCGCCATCGACACGGCGGAAAAAAATTTGCCCACTGAATTGCATCGTCAACCCAACCGCGACCTATGCGTGTGAAACGTGGAAAACAACCGCAAAGATTGGACGACTGACTGTCGCACAGCAAAGATGGTTGCGACATATTCTTCGCATCTCATATCGCGACCGCATTACCAATGAAAAGGTCCTATGCCAAACAAGGTCGACCGCGAACAACATGGCCCGGACCTTCATGCCCTGGAGATCTCCTGGGACGGAGCAGAAATCGCCGCAACGGATCGTTCACGCTGGAATAAACTTGCCGCCTAATGCGCCGAACGGTGCAGGAGAAACTAATTCTAAGTAAGTAAGTCTCCCAGCTTGCGTATAAGGCATAAAGAATATAACAAACAAAACTACTTAAAGTGAATAAATCTCACTCTTACAGTACAAACTACTTACCGTACAAACATTCTGCCAATCACGACTATCAGGAGTGAATCATTTTAATGACTGCACTGCATTTTCATTTAGACAAAGACGAGTGCAAATCCAACCCGTGTGGCGTTGGAGAATATTGCTTCAACAGCTTCGGCTCGTTTGCTTGCATCAATCAGTCATGCCCTGACAAGTACTTCCTACAGGCATCATACAAGTAAGGCTTAGTTTACGTTTTAGTAGTTAAGTTTAAGTTTCAAGTGGTTTAACTATATGAAGTGGCTAAAGTAGTCGAAGTATTGAACATAGTTGGAGACTATAATTCAGTTAAATTTTCGCGGAAGCTTGTAAGGTCGATGGCTAGTCACTGTGCTTTCCGTCCATTTTATAACACTGCCTGATATACTACTTAAGCACTTCATGATGTGTGCGTGTGACTGAAATGGAAGTCCCAAATTATTCCAAAAATTGGTTTCCTGCATTTCTTGCTTTTAAGAGATTCAATTAATGCTAGCATTGCTGCAACTAATCAGAGCAAAGCAACTGATACAATAACTTTTTTCGTTGAAGCTTGGACCTGTGCTTAAAGTAAGATTTAAAAGTTCGTACACTAGATATCAAGTTAAGAAAGTAGTCATATTAAGCGATGAAAATATCCAACAGTAAGCACCATACGCCTAGTTCAAAGAGATCTGTAGTGAAGCTATGGTGTACGATTGGCAAAAAGAAGGCAGGAAGCCCTTGTCAGCCCTGTTTCTATTAAATGCAGTCAATATTAATATTCAATATAATATTGTAATATTTCGTGAATAATATTTTCGGCCAAGACCAGCATATGGGTCTATCAACTGGTTTCAGAACAGCGCTTCTCGATGCTATTCTTCATAACAATCGACTTTTCAGGATTTTCAAATGTGTTTCTTATTTTTAAATGTATTGTACCAAGGTAGGTTGAAGGGCGAAGATAGAAACGCATTTTCATATATGCCTTTAAGCCAGGAATGTTCAGCATCACATGCGATCGGTTTCTCGCTGTCTTGGAGTAACACACCACTATATTCGAGACGTATTTGGTAATGGCCAACGTAGGAAACTTGCTCACACAATGGCAACCATCAGAACAAGCAAGCAAGTAGAAATTTAATTCTAATTCAGAATCCTTACTTCAAGGCAAAAGCGGACTGTAGCAAGATTAGAATTATCCGATCTGCCTGATCTATGGCCGAGCGCACGCTTACCATGGCTTCTTGACAAAAATCAAGGAACTAAATATCGTGCAAATGCACCTGCAGTTGTGGGATTATAGCTCTGTTCGTAGGTTTTTTAATATGTGTCAAGCAACTGCGACATTTTTAGATCGCGGTTAGCAACCTTCAACTGACCATAAAGTATCATCTGACCATCATACGTTCTGCAGTATAGCACCTCCTGTTGACTCAACTGTACTTTTGCATGGGAATTTTTTATCGCAACGAAAATCTTCTTACAGGACACAAAATTTTCACTGTCATCATTGGCTTTTCTTAAGTTATAAATTAGTTTCGTTTGCGTTTTTCGTTTTTATAGTAGAATTATGTAGTACATTCAAATAATTCTAACATTGTTGGAGCTGGATTGTAAATTTGCGATGCCTCATGAGAGTCAGGCATGGGTTTGTTCTTCGTATCTTTTGCAAACAACAACAACAACAGCAACAAAATATATTTTTTTCCAAAATGCAACTACCAACATAAAAAGCAACTCCAGAATGAAGATAGAATACAATAATGAATGAAACACGAACGCATTTGTTGTAGAAGGGAGACATCCTCGCTAGCCTGTGGCTAATGTAATTGAGGAGTCACCCGACTGAGTTCAAGTATCTATTAATACAAAAGAATTCAAAATACGCAAAAATCACTGCTTTCCATATAACTTGTACAAACACTCATGAGTTACCCAGGTGTCAGTCACCGATCAGAGAAACAGGAGCTAAATTAGATGCGATTCTAAGACCTAAAGTGAGTCACTGCATTCAACTGCTTAGAAAAGAAATGGTGATTGATCAATTGAAGAGTGGATGTTACGGACAGGAAGTTAAAGGAATGAAACAACGGAATAAAAGCAGAGATCTTAAAATAGATGCTATCTATAAATCATGTTCTCTTTTAGCCATTGCAGAAAAACTGAGTGTTTCGAAGATGAGACGTGTGAGGCTATTCCAGAACAGTCGATAAAATGGGCGGCATTCCGTATGCTGAAAACTGTCCGACCGAATGATTTTCGATTTCGCTACACTTTGACCGGCTATCCGACCGACTACCAGTCCCACTACTACTTTGATTCAGGTATATTATAGAATTTGCAGGTTTCTGGCTTTTTCCTTCGAAGGACATATTAGTTATACATTCTTTTCGTTTCTTGCTTGAAGAACAAAATTTCAATGGTTGGCAAATCATTCACTGTGATTTGAGATTTTTTTTGTTTGCTCACTAATCTTTATCGAAATTATTTCCCAAGTGTATAAGTGATAGTTCTCCAGAATACAAATCAAATATTTTTAACTTGATTGACATTTTTAAATGAGGCATTTTCAACTTGAAAAGCGATGCTTGGTATAGGTATGTAATAAATAGGCGTATCAGGATATAGTTATATAATAAATAGGTGCATAAGCAAACAAAAACAGATCTATATATCTATGTATATATATATATACACACAAATGTGAATGAGTGAGTGAGTGAGTGTGTGTGTGTGTTCGTGTGTGTGTGGGGTTGTGTGTGTGTGTGTGTGTCTGTGTGTGTGTGTGTGTGTGTGTGTGCGTGCGTGCGTGTGTGTGTTTGCGCTCTGTTCGTAGCACTTTGCAAGCAGACAGCAAAACTTTTAAATCTGTATTTTTCTACGATGAGCAGTCAAAATGCAGATTAAAATTCATGGTATTTATCTTGCAACTAATATATAAATATATGTAAGAATATATAAATATACTTATATAAGAATACATATACAACAATACCTAAATATATATGTATATATTACAGTATCTATACAGTAATATATGTGTATCTTAATGTATATATATAAATTTATATATATATATGTGCAGTATATAAATATATGCACACATATATATGCATATATATGTATATATATTGACAGTACTATTTTATTTTATTTCATCCCAGGAAATGACCAGGATGTATTCTACATTCAATTGGTCTCCCGCGACAACGTTCAGATCGTCAACATCAAGTCGATTGAAGGGCCTCAGACGTACACACTGCACTTCCATTCAGATGTCTTCCATAACGGGGAGCTGAAGGACCGATTTGTGTACATTTTCTACATTTTTGTTTCAGGTTACAATTTCAACTGAAGTATAAAACATCATGTCAACCAGCGATCGTTGAAACTAAGAACTATAGATTATATTATAGAATATTACAGACTATAGGTTATAGACTAAAGCCTGTAAAACCAAACAAATAGAAACTGATCGATTGCTTTTCGGACTTTCGTTTGGTAATTCCGGTTCATGCCATGCTCACTTTTATAATGCATGAACTATGAAAAGAAAATTCAAACTTATTTACATAAAATATGCTTTATATGTAGTGTAGTCATTTAATTAATGTCACACCTTGTTTCTGCATCATATAGGCTTTGAAGAATAGCAAGCATATTAAAGATATAACTCATGATTTAGGATAGGCTGAAGGTTGACTTGACTAAAGTTTCACTATTTCACGCTTTGTTAATGCATAAACTTCTGCAGGTGTTGAAGTGCGAGATCAGGTCTTAGGGCTGAAGATGACCCTCTCCCCCTCCCCCCAGGCTTGCAGTCTAGGCTGAAAGTACAAAGAGAAGAGAACGTGATTAGAACAGTGTTAGAAAATTTCTAAACTAAAATACGTAATTCACGCTGAAGATGGCTTTTAATTTGAGGGATTGTTCTTGTGATTTTCGCATATTGAAGGCGAAGACTTTGTGTTCTATTATAATCGAGGCATGCTTATCCGAAAAAAGTGACTTATACCCTAGCGAGTGTTGGCTTTTCTATGAAGCTTTCTTCAAGGGTTTCTTTCTTGCAGACGCTGTAGAGAGAAATGGGTGTACGGAAGTAGATGAACAATGTGCCAAGTTGAGTGGTCATGCTAAATGTATATATATATATATATATATATATAT
>QQSS02208221.1:0-11608 GCA_003687565.2 Craspedacusta sowerbii
ATATATATGATCTTTTAAGTACGAGACTTATGCATACTTGCAGAAAAGTAACTACACTTCTAAATCTTCGCGAGATGTTTCGACTTTCAGCAGTCATTTTCAAGCAAATAACAAAATTGATAACCGTAAACTCACATATAAATAAGTTTCAGTACAGTTGCTATAGAAACGTAAGCGGACAAACAAGTAACATATTTTCATGTTTTATTTGTGTGCTTAAGTTTGGCTGAACATCTAAAATATGTGTAAATAAGTGCCTCTTTGATCCGCAAAATGGTCTCATCTGATCACTTCCAATCAATCTCCAATCACTTAGATCATTTTAAGTGGTCGATCCATTCACGCAGCAATTTTATTTGTCCGCCTACGTTTCTATAGCAACTGTACTGAAACTTATTTATATGTGAGGTTACGGTTATCAATTTTATTATTCGCTTGAAAATGACTGTTGAAATTCGAAACATGTCGCGAAGATTTAAAAGTGTAGTTATTTTTCTGCAAATATATATATATATATATATATATATATATATATATATATACCGTCTTCAATTCAAAATGAAATCTAAATGAAGTCATGGTATGAGCCACATATCACACTTGGATATTTCCTACACATCACGCTATTACCTTCAAACAGAAGGCGCAGCAACACTTACAACATCATCGCTAAAAAACAACAGTAACAAGAAGAACTAGCAGTGAAAAACGACTGAATGCTGTCCAGAAATATATATTCCTGATCTTCCCTAATAATTACAAATTGATCAGGCTCCATATTACACGTGTCGGACTGCTCGACGTCAACCAAGGGGGAAGTTGTCAAAAACTGGCGATTGACAATTGACAAACCGCACACTGTCAAACGTTATTTCAAGGTCAACTGCATGGCAAGGGTAAAGGTACGGTACAATAAAATCCATGATTCTGAATAACTGGCGCCTATACCTTAGTCGAATACCCGAATCGTTTGTTAAAACAGCTCCAAAGTGACATGTAAAGATTCAGCATATATCTTTAAAAACCTGAAGCTTCTATTGGCCCAAGCCCTCAAATGCAAGGATCATTAATCGCCACAGCGCCAACGAATGTAATGCGAGCAATGTACAAAACGCTCTTCACTACGAAAAAAAAAACGGAGTGTCTCTTACAATATATAGAGCACATCTACCAAGACTCAGATATGCATAGCTTCAATGTCCTGGGCAGTGGTGACACTTCGATCTCGCGATCGGTAAGCCGCCTACGAACATAATCTGTGCACATTGTTTTCAGGAGCGGAACTAAATATGGAAAAGACTGCAATATTATTCCAGCTAGGAAGCCTGAGTCATTAGGACTTCCAACAATGGTCCCATAAATCAGATGCTACAAAACACATGACAATGCCATATGAAATGCAGCAACAAATATGCAATATGAGCATTGCAGATGCAGTCAGAATATTCTAACATTATAAATCCTTATACTGACTGAAGGGGATTAATGAATGTCCTAAACCAAGGCAAGGAGTCTCACGCTGAATCACTGAAACCCATGTGGCTTATACAAAATGACTTGATCACACTGATGAGAAAGCTTGCTTATTGACAATATCATCTGTATGCATGATGCCTATAGCCTTTTGTTTAACAACTTGTATGACGCAACTGCGACTTTCACATAAGCATTGCTTAATTGTTTAGTTACCAAAACCATACATCTGCATGGCAAGGATTAAAGCCAAATATCCCAAACGCAAATCAGGACAGACATAACACATACTCAGATAAGACCTCTACACTAAGCAAATGTCATCACATTAACTAAGAAAACATGGTTCTCAACAAGCACAAATAGAACTTAATAAAGCCGGATTATAAAGCTTTTAAAATGACTATTGATTATTTGTAGTTATAAGGTAAAATAGATAGTTGAGATTGGATTAGATTATTGAGATTAGATTAGATTTCCTTAACTTTCTATATATGATAGGACTACCCAGTACCCACAAAAAGCTTATTCCTGAGCAGCATATATAAAATTCACTCGCAGACTAGTGGATGCTAGCACAATCCAAAATCCAAAACCGATAAAAACTACATGACACTACTTACATAACAGGTAAGATTAATACCAACTTACCATAACCATCTATGATCTTCAGTCTTTTGGTAGTGCCATAGAGATCAACAACCGCATACAATGAGTAAAGAGGCATGTCACGAGCACAAGGTCCATATTGCATACCATTAATAACAAAATACATTTCTCTAGAACTGGTGACAAAAAAACCAATTCGACTGCCTTTAGCCGTAGGCAAGCAACCCTCAAAGTGCTTGTTACAAAGCAGCGATTGATTTACATGGCACTCAATAAGTTCCGAACATTTATGGATACTGCTTTGGTGCAAGCATGAATCTGAAGTTCTCTCGTCACCGAAAGGGCTTTCCTTGCAAGGTTTTATTGCAAAAACCCAAGATTTCCCAAGCTGCTGAAAGTCAGGCAACAAGTACTGAGGTAGATCAATTTTCTTAGGATTATGCTGTGTAATTCCACACCTGATATGCCCGGCCCAACCATGGTCTATGTCCTCAATTTCAAATAAAAACATCTCTCCTGGCTCAAGAGGTCTGTGACTAAATGCAATGGCATTAGCGAAACTTTTAGTCCTCAATGCAACTTTTCTATCACAAAGAAGTTGAACATTGCTTCCTGCCTTGAGATGAAAATGCATCATATAGTCCTTGATCGCCGTCAGCTCAAAAAACAGCACAATTCCTTTCTTCCAAGATCATATTTTAGGGGTTAACCAAGCCTTAATGAAAAGGATTAGAATCTGATATCAAGTATATCACAAAACCATATGAATGCAATAAGTCATTTACACGTCTATTGCCTGGCAAATATTTATAACATGCATCAGAAACTTTAAAGCTGTCTAAATCTAACGCAACAATCACTTATTTACCTACTCGTACACATGTACGTACTCGATCGCAGTTGGCGATGTCAGATGTTGGCTATGGAAAAAAACTTCATAAAATTCTAAGATGTGCGTATCAGATTTAACGAGATTGCACACTGCTACTGGGACTTTCTTTAGACCAAAATAAGAAAAGTAACGACAGAAGCTGTTAAAGGAGCTCACTTCGCTGAATTCTCAAACAAATGGTGAAACGTGGTGGCTGCCATGCTCCCGTTGTGCCGATTTCCGTCCTGACATGCCATGTTAAATTCAGGATGCGCCATGATCCGTAACCAACAAAATAATTGTTGGTTTTGCTGGTAGCGTTCTGTATTTGCTTTGAATTTGTGACGTGCGTGGTGCATCATCGCGAAACTGTTGCGGCAGAGATTTTCAAGTAGCTACTAGCCTTTCGATGCAAAGTCGGACAGGAGGACTTGCAATTATTGATTCAGAAAGATATTTTCCATGATTCCGCCAAGAAGGATGCGGAGATGCCTTAATATCAGCGAGCTTGTAGGAGTCCATAGCAAAGGGTTACTGCTCAAGTTTTAAACTTTCTAAATATCATATAATTTTAACTTGCTTTTGTGTTAAGGAGCTAAGAATTTAGTCCAAGAGGGTAGATCTTGTTATCCTGATGGCTATAAGCTCAGAATGCAAGTGGTCAAATTGGGGTTACTTCATTGACAATGAGCAGTTTTCAGATAGAGTTTTAGTTATTGTTGAGCAGGAGGCGCCTGTTCGAGCCGATTCTCAAGATTTCAGCAGCACCCCTGCCAAGAGACCATCCGGTACAAGTGTTGGTCCCAAGAGCTCAGAAAAAGGATCGGCTGCCAAGCTTAGCCTCCATAGTGGGCCCCTAATAACCGATCTTGTTGGCTTCAGGGATCAGGAATATGGTATTCGTGAGAAAATTTCAAAGCCTGTTGTTTATATAAAGGAGACCAGGAAGCCAATACACTCAGTTCTTTTTTGTGCACGCAGCCAATACTTCAAGCAACTGCTGATATCTTCACAAATGAAGGAGACTGAGCAGCGTGAGGTACAGTTGGTTCTGAATAAAGGGGAAACAGAGCCATTTTTGATGCTGTGTAATCTCTTGTACTTTGATACAACTTGTTTGAATGATATCAAGAGGTTTGATGACTCTTTTTATGAAATATTTGTTATGGCAGATCGATTCCTATGTGATGCTGTGCTAGAAGTCCTCATGGATAAGGCCGCCAGCATTGAACCAGAGTCTATTGATTCTTTAAACTGTTTAGTAGCAATAGTTAAGCTGTTGCAGATGTCACAAAAGTCTACTCATACGTTAGAAAAAATTAGAGATGACTACATGACCCAGCGATTGAGTCCTGTGGACAATCGATACATTGAGGATATTGTTTCTAAATTAACGTATCACGCACTTGCAGACTTTCTTAGCTTGGATTCCATTTCATATTGTGAGGAGTCGCTTATGACATTACTTTTCTTGTGGCTTAAGGAACATGGAAAAAATCAGCCGAACATCAGTGATATGATTGAGCAGTTGCTAGGGAAGATATGTGCATGTGCGTTGAAGTACAGTTATTTAGCAAAAATGATCTCATTAAAAAATGAGATTTTTTCCAAGTGGCATGGATTTACAGAGTGGTATGCAAATGCATTAGAACAAAGCATTCTTGGGGGAACTGGTACTAGGAAGTACCAAAGTTACAGAAACGACAGCTGTTTCCAGGTCCTGTCCTTCATGCAGGCACCAGATACTGATGATAAATTGATATTTTCTGACCCTTGTGAAGAGTCCCATTTGTATTTATGTTATGGTCTGGCAGGTAGCTTTAGTATTTGCAATGTTGCTGTTCCAAGTATTTTCAGAACTGAGACTTTACCAAGCAACTTTCTCAGCTTTAAAACTGTTCAAATGCTTGATGATAGTCATCCTGAGGCAAGAAACATTTCCATTGTTCTCACTGTTGAGGGTTCTAATTATGGAACCAACACTGGCACCCTGGATGAGCATGGCGTCTTAACATTTAGAACGCGATATAATTTGAGTAGCTTGACAAGTTCTATTTCAAAAGCTGTCAAAGTTAGAATTTTTAAAGTCTCGTTTTAATGTCACCGCAAGCAGTTGGAAGTTTTAACGTGATGTGTTTTTAGAGCAGTGTATGGCAGCTTTTAAGTTGCTGCATCATAATTTTAATGCGAAATGTCTAGACACATGTTTTTGGAGGTTTTTTCATATTTAAATCTAATTTCCGTTGATGTAGTCATGCTTTACATTGATAAGTAACAGCAAGCTAGTTTGTTGTATTCTATGAGCGTTTAAAATATGATTCCTTGCTATGTCGCATTAGTGGTGATTAAGCACATTGCTTATACATAAGGATATTATTTGGTAATCGAATAAATTAATTGTATATATTCAGTTATCTGAAAAGTGCTGTATGCAAGCTTGCAACTATCTGAGCAGACTTTTATCAGTGGTGTCACAAAGTGAGTAAGAGTACTATTTGTTTCAGGAGTAGTTTCTATAGCTGTGTTTAGCCTTGGGCTTTTCTGTAGCATTCAACGTAGTATACTTTCGCTGTGTGGATCCCTTTACTTTGAATCATTTTCAAGGAGATGCTCCTGTGGGTTCCAAGTGCAACATACGTTCATTGCAGGGACATCTTATGAAAGAAACCTTTAGGTCTTCTTAAAGCCACCCTATATTATTTTTGTACTTCAAAAAGCATTTGGTGGTTGTTTTTTTCCCAAAGCAGTCTCAGTTGCGTTTTGATGGTTGTATTGGTCAGTTAAAACTGATCATTTTTTGTACGCGTCTCGCCCCAATTCGTCCCATGCCTAATTGGATCCGAAATTAAGTTTTCGAACAGATTTTCAATATAGAGCGTACAGCTAATGAGTACTGCATCCAATCCATAATGGCATACCAGATAACAACTGAAAACTTCTTCCTGTGTGTGTTTGGGTGGGTGGGTGATTTTTAGAGGGGTTCTGTTTTCATCACTTTTCGGTCAAAGACTGTGACTGACATTGCAACACCAGCTGATACCAGATGTAAGTACGCAATCGTAATATACCTTTTATGTGTTTTGTTGTATATGTGAACAGCGGCTGTGCACTCGGCTTATAAAATGTTCTTATCCAGTTAGTGGTCGATTGCTGGAATTTGCAAAAAAACACATTTCCTATATTGAATTATAAATTTTTTCCCTGCAATTCCGTGACGTAGTGGGCAAAAGCTGCGATCTAGTAACTTACGTCGTTGTGATGATGCATTAAGTTAATAGTTTGATCATGCGTCTGATGTGAATGCATGTGCATTTATCGTATATACATATATATATATATATATATATATATATATATATATATATATATATTTTTTTTGATGTTCTATCTTGTGTGAAGATCTTTGATTGTGTTTCTAGTGATGTCTAAACCTTTCGTCGTATTTATGCTTTTGCTTTTGATAATCTAGCGCCGAAGCTCTTTGGTAATCTATGAGAGTAGACTGTGTTTGCGTCAATGCCCCAGCACCTATAGATCGTGTTGAATCACGTCGTCTGTCATGCTAGCCTTTTCCAACACGTTCTAATAAGCTGCTGGTAGGATGGCTCTAGTAGGATTTATTTTTTTGGGTTGTGATCCTAGTCAACGCTGCGGGTGTCTTAGTGTCAGCACTTTGTGCTTTCTGTTATCAAGTGATCGTTTTTCGTGTGGAATGTACTTTATGCGCTTTCTTCTTCTTAATGCTGTTTTTTAGGTTATGGATGTTGCACGACATGGAAAGCTTCGAGTCCCGCGCTATTAGCATTTTAAATGCGATTTCAAGCTGTTTGATGTGATGTAACTGCTAATCATGTCGTCTTCTCTTCCCTCTATTCCTGCCTCGTTCTTTATTTATTTTTGTTTCCTTTTTTATTTTTAGTTGAAAGTAAATTCTTTAGCAAGTATTTAATATGTTTGACGAACAAATTTTGTTTTCTAGAGGATCAGAACTGTAGCCCCTCCATGACGAATGGCCTATGAGTCCAACCGTCTTGGTGACTGGAAGCAGTTCATAAACAATGCTGAATTGTCTGATCGTGTCTTAGTTATAACAGAGAGATCAGAAAAGCTAGACGAAGGTTCGACTTCGGAGTCAAGTCTGTGTGACAAAGCAGAGTCAGACAAGTCCTCTTCTGTAGAAACCTCGAGAATCTCCCATGCAACGCACGAAGATTCTTCCATATCGCTTGTAGTCTGTGAAACCCCGAGAACTACTAGAAAGTTGATTCATTCCGTGGTCTTCTGTGCGAGAAGTATGTATTTTCATCATCTCTTGGTTTGCTCAAAAATGAAGGAAACTAAGCAACATGAAATTCAAATATATCTCAACCCAGGAGAAACGGATGCTTTTTTGAAGCTCTGCGACCTGCTCTATTTTGATTCATCGTGCTTGCAGTCCATAACCGTGCCCAACGATGAACTTCTTAATCTGTTCCTTTTAGCCGATCGTTTTCTGTGCGATCCAGTATTAGAAGTACTCATTGACAAGGCTTGCAGCATTAAACCCGACAGCTTGCAGTCTCAAAATACTCTTGTTTCAATTATAAACTCGACTCGTCACATTAAGAGAAAGATAGCGGTTTTAGAGATCATCCGTGACGAATTCTTTTTAACCCATTTTGGGCCCATAGATAACAGGTGTGTTAGTGACATCTTGAGATTTATGAATTACGAGACTTTGCTTGATTTTCTTTCGTCGGATGGCTGTTGCAGCTGCGAGGAGTCGTTACTTACCTTAGTCACACAATGGCTAACTATACGACCGGGAATCGCAACAGCCGAGAGAATTGAAAGTCTGTTGCAAAAGATCTGCATGTGCAGTGTAAACATTACGTACCTTGCGAAAATGCTGAGTTCGCAGAACTCCGTTTTGAGGCAATGGCCTGGCTATGCTTGCTGGTATAGTAGGATGCTAGACATGCGTGTGTTGAACCACGCTCCGTCTAATCGATCCCGTGGTTACATGCGCAGCAGTAGATGTGAGGAGTTAGTCGTTGACAAGGTGGATCCGGACAGCTCGCACTTCAAGTACTTGACCACGAAGAGAGGAGGTCGCGTTTTTCTTGCGCTTGGTTTTTTGGGAAAGCTGTTTGTTATTCGTAAAATGCTTTATTTTCAAGCCAAGATGTTTTGGCAGCCTTGGAAGTTGAGTGCTCATTGTCGCTTGCAACCGCCGACTCTGCACTGGGAAGTAAACGGTGCGCAACGCTCAAGCACCGGACATTATCACGTGAACAGGGATGTCGCTTCGTGGATGTTTCCCATATGCAAAGTCGACAACAGCCAGAGTTCGCGTACGTTGAAGCTTCGTGTATGCAGCGTGTTTTACTAGCGTTTTGTAGCCCCGGGAGCATGTTTTGACTTCGTATCGCGTATGCGTGGCTTACGATTATCTGCCCAAGCGATTGGTTACCGCCTTTATGAGCGCGCGAACTGGGCCCAGAAAAATCGAATAGCGTTGGAAACTCAAAGTGCAGCAGATGGAATAATCAATAAAGACGGCAACGAAAATCGCGATTGGCAGGATTCGCAAACGAGGCAGGCAATCAGCGCTGTGTCGGTCGCAAAGCCACGTATACGTGCTGAAAGTCGAACCATGCGCCCCCGGGCAAGGGTATTATATGTTGGATTCGGCTCCCTCTCGACATGGCGGTGTTTGCGTCGTTGTCGCGCAGCAAGCCCGCATTTCTAATTGCTGTTTTTATATGGGCGACTTGGGCATATGATTATTTAACGTTTGTTCGATGCATGCAAATCTGTACAGGTCCTTATTACATTGTTATTCCCGGCACACCTTTTTCCACAATCATCACTGAGGTTGTGCCCTGTTTGAGTGAATTCTTGAATGCGTATACGACATTTCGGACATTTTGCGTCGATTGCCTTTATGGACGTAGCAGCTTCGTGGGAATCTCGGCTCGACTATTGGCGAAGGCTTCGACATTAGTCTTGTGTTTATGTTTGTATTGCGTAGCATAAATTTTCGTATCGAAATCTTGGGGCCGCTGTTTACTTAGACAAAACTTGTGGGTCAGTTTGCAAAACCTTGGTTTCCGTCTTTGTAATTTGGTGCGTTAGTGACCGTGCTTTATTTTAATTTCGATTATTCGATAATTTCGAAGAGCAATTTTAACTAAGCGATCAAAATTTAACTAAGTCAAATTTTCTGCATGGCATGCAATTTCCTCGTCGAGTTTTGCGTCGTCATATTGTCTCATGAACCTCCGTGAAAATGAAAGACTTTCGCAATTCATGCGTCGTGACCTGTATCTGGTAGGTCGTATCCGGCAAGTATATATTATATATTGTAATTTATATGTACATATATATGTATGTATGTATCGATAGATATGTGTTTTTTTGTGTGTATGTGCGTGTGTGTGTGTATGTGTGTGTGCGTGTGTGTTTGCAAAAGAACGAGAACAGATTTACACGAAAAGCCTTGCATTCCCAAGACCCCCACTAATAAGTATGGCGAGCGATCTCGGAGATTTGCGGGTCCAAATATCCTAAATCATATAAATTGATGCTCTAATTAATTTGAATGTTAGCAAGTTGCAGTTCCAAGGACAACTTCAGGCATCGCATCTTGCTACATATTAGCTGGGCGTGTCTTTGTTTTACTGACATAAGGCCTATCAATTAACTATAAACTGTTAATAAAAACCTAGCGTCTGCTTGACCTACATTGTCAATTATGTACGAACCATTTTGTAGTAATATTTACTACTTCTACTTAACTTATACATGACTATACGTACGTCATACGATGTACGAGGGGGTCTCTTCAGTATCGACGAGCTCAGGCTATGAAGACCCCTCCTTACCATTTAGACAATCATTCTGTAAATCTATATTTATACGTTTCCTTGTAGGTTTAATTGGCTAAATAAATTCTTGTTGTTGTTATGTGAGCAACTTTAGCTTAATGACATATCCTTTATATGGTCAACATAATATAGCGAAGGCGTGGATTTTCGCTGGCCTGAAGACAAGGCGGCTGAAGATTTCGAAACTCTTACTTGATTAAAAATTGGATATTTCTAGTGGAGTTCGCTAAATTGAGCTGCCCTCTTGCAACAGGGTTTTGTTTAGGAGCTACATAGCCGATGATTCCTAAAGTACCTCACTGCGGATGTAGATGTTGACTCCCAATACATGCAGCTGCCAATGACGGCCGGCTAGGTAGTAAGTGGCTGAGTTTTCAAATAGCATCGTGTAAGCCGCGACGCGAGATTGACATACTAATTATTTAGCGATAAATTCCAAGCTATTTTCGAGATGGTTAGATATACCGAACGTTCTTAAACACTCCTACTTACTACTTCTAAGAAATCTGAAATGGCTACCGCTGTACAGGTCGTGACAAGAGATTTCGAAGTCCTTTATTGACTTTCATGGCTAGTTTCCTTTGTTGCGTGTTTTGTAAAGCCTCAAAAAAAAAAACTTAAGAGTTCGATGCGATCGTTGTTCTGAGAACAGCATGTGATTACATTATTCAATTGTGTTTACATGTTTATGTTGTGAGGTGGAACACAAGAGAAAATGGAGATTTTTGCCTTTGTCAGCAGAAAACGCAGAGGCTGCGTTCAACGTGTTGTGTTGTGGTTGGTGTCAGATACCTGGTTAATGGCGACAGATGCTCGCATGTTTACTTACACTAGGTTCTCAATTGCGTTTCCTAAATAATATTAGTTAAAAATAATGAAATAAAAGAAATAGAAGTAATTTCGTTGATGTAGACATGCACTTGACCTAATTGTGACCTTTGCAGGATAGACTTACCTAGTTGTTGTCACGGTTGTTAATGTTGTTGGCGGTAGTGAAATACAAAACGTAATATCCAATTCACCGCCAATCGATATCCGTGACAACAATCGGAAACCGTGTGTTTGGCGGCGTTTATGGCTCTCAAGCAGCTAACGAGCTCGAAGCGTGTCCATAGAGAGATGCTCCAACCGTCGCGTACCACGCAGCGCAAGGCTTGCTGTTTCCAGAATACACTCCTCCAGTTGAATCCATCCCAACTGACAACGAAGTCGCGCTGTAGTTGTCAGGTCTTTCGTAATTAGGATTCGCCAAGCAGGCCGCTACGAAACTGCCACTATCATTTCTTCTTCTTTGCCCACCTATCTGCCTGGTTCATACTTTGGAGGCTCGCAAGCCGGATAGCCCTCAAAGACCCCCACACTAAGCTGATCAATACTTTGTTTACCTTCAACTTTAGCTAACAGAAGATATGTACAGAGCGAAGAATAACTATACAAGTAAGCCCATATCGATAAAAAAAAAAACAACAACATTGGAGTTCAGAATGTCTAGTAAACACTTCCATCAACTTGCATCAGCGGCATGATAGCAGCTAATAGAAAGGGTTTGTCATTGTGCCATGTTCTTCGGGAGACAGATTTTCCCAACTACTAGACAACAAAGCTATAGGTAAACTACTCCCGTTATAGGTAAACTATAGGTATAGGTATAGCTATAGGTAAACTACTACTACTACTACTAGTACTACTACTACTACTACTACTACTAATACTACTACTACTACTACTACTACTAGTACTACTAGTACTACTACTACTACTACTACTACTACTACTACTACTACTA
>QQSS02208232.1:0-11606 GCA_003687565.2 Craspedacusta sowerbii
GGGGGGGGGTGGCGGCCGGGAAAGGGGGGACGAGCGACGGGGGGGGGGGGGGGCGGGTGTGTGGGGGGCGGGGGGGGGGCGGGAGCGGGGGGGGGGGGGGGGGGGGGGGGGGGAGGGCGGCGGGGCGGGGGGGGGGGGGGGGGGTGGTTTGTATGGTTTCACAGTCGCTCAGCTTTCCCGACGGCAATCTCCAGCTCGGTCCAGTCCTCAATTGAATGTGTCATATCGAGACCTGGCTCAATTGGCCAGCTGGTACCCAGTCCCCTGGGTCGGCCGCGGAGAAATTCGCCACGTGGCAGGACACTTACTTTTCCGAATTAAGACAACTTTTGTTTTCAATTTTGAGAACACGTTGTAGTTGAAAATGGTAATTGATTACCGAAACACGTCCTCAAAATTGAAAAAAAATTGGCTTTATCCTTGAAATTGTTTCAAACTTTGTACTTCTTCGATTTTTTTTCTAAATAACTATTTACTTCTTCATACATACCTGTTGTTGTAGCGAGGAGCAATAAAAGAGCTAATTTCAAGCATTTATAATCCGCTTCATCTTTCGTGCTTGAACCCTTCTATATGCACACACACGCACACACACAAACACACACACAGACACACATACACATACACACACACACACACACACACACACACACACACACACACACACACACACACACATACTAGCACACTTTTTCATGAATACTTGTGGGTGTAGCGAAGAACAATAAAGAAGCTGACGTCAAACATTGATAGTCCGCTTCCTCTTACTTGAACCCTTCTACTTCAGTCAAGAACGAGGTTAGACACTTCCTTGTGGTTACTTCCTCCTGAAAGTTACTCTGTTTCGTATGCGTACTTTCTGTTTGTGTCTTCACATCATCAGTCATTATCTGTTTGTGTTTTCTCTTCACCAGCCATTATGTCTAATCGTATTCACTTTGCTTCTAATTTGTGTGGATTAATAGTCTAGTTTCGATAGTGAGTCTTTAAGTGGTCGGAGTTGCAAAATTGTCAGATTAAGATAAAGCTAAAAAAAAAAAACAACAAGAGAATAAATTGAAGTGGTGGCGAACGCAGTATTCTACATCTTCCACAGCAAGCACAAGACTATTCCTACGGTGCCATTGTCGTAGCATCTGTTCTACATTCTCATTCGAGCTTGCCAGTATTCCCACAACTTGCACATACACACACACACACACACACACACACGCACGCACTCACTCACACACGCACACACACACACTCACTCACACACACAAACACACGCACACAAACACATACACACACACACACACACACACGCACGCACACACGCACACACACACAAACACACACAAGCACACTTCTTCTCAAATACTTGTATTTGGAGCGAGGAGCTATGAAATATGCTATGAGTCTTGTGTGTTTCTTTCGCGCATTACGTGCAAACAAACACACAATGTCAACCACATTGATCTACACTGTCTTCTTATGCTGCCTTCCTAATCATTGACTGCCAAAATGATTCCTGTTTTGTGTTATTGCTGTCGTTGTTGTTGTTATTGCTATTATTATCCCGCGAATGCAAGCTCAACGCTTCTTCGGAACACCCTCAGAAATTCACAGTCAGTGAACTTGTGAGTCCATGTCTCGTCTCTACTTCTGCAATTGCGAGACGGGACATGTTTTAAACAACAAACATGTGTTTACGTTGAAATCGTGTTCGGTATCAAGTTGTTTTGTATCAGCTTATCGATTTCGTGTGTCGCGTGCACCAGATAATTTTTATATATGCAGCGATGCTAGACGTACGTACATTATAAGCACATTTTTATATATAGTTCGCTTGCTACATTCTGCGTGGACAGTAGTTGGTGAAGGGATCATCTGCGATTAAGTGACGTCTAGCTTATAGTCGACTATGGTTACGTTTTTGTTTGTGTATGAAGCATATGAGAAGAGAGTTCAAGTCAGAGTTCAAGTTAAAATTAAGTTGACAACAAGTCGCAGTAGTTTTATCTCGCAACGCACCGTGCTCGCACACTCTCGCCACAGCGTCACAAGGGTTGGTGTCACATGGTGTGGCGAACTCTTGGTATTACCCCTCAAGACTTTCACTAATCACCGTAGACCTTTTCCACATGTTCCTGTACGACCGGTCTCGATGGTATCACCAAATGCAGCCCACACCTTTCGCACTCTCCTATTGACGCCACTGCTTAGATTAGAAATAACATATAGGATATAAGATACAAGATATAAAAAAGTGCACTTCTTGGACAAGATCGACCAACAAACACTTAATTCTTGTAAATCTCGGTTGCTGGGGATTCGAATTCAATTAATGGATAATTGAAGGCTTGGATGAAAATGTTGACATGTTGATGGGATAGTTGCTGCAAAATGCACAACAGCAGCGGACGACCTCAAACGTATTGATCATACTTTTTAATGCATTGGTGCAAGTGATAGAGCAGAATACGAGGGAAAAGGTTGAAACTTTGCGTCAGCATATCAGACAGGAGAAAAATGAAGGCAAGCCTCGCCAATGTGTCACATGTTTGGGGCGATTTCGTTTCCGTGCAACAAAACACGCCATATCAACAACAACAACAACAAATATTTTTTTCCGTACATAGGTTCTTCAAACAACGACTGGAAATACCAGATAGTTTTATTGTAGATGCATGAATGTCAGTATCGTGTAGCGCGTTTTGAAGACCTTATCATATAATACTAATTGAGCCATCGATTAGAAATACCTAAATACCGATAGAAAAAGAATTAAAAAAAAAAACAGCAAAGAAACAAACAGAAAGAAACAAGTACCTCCAGAAACACTACTTTGAATCCTACCAAGAATCAAATACCTTGTCATTAATGTCATCAGTGCTACCTTATGAAGTCCTGCTTAACGTTATCTTGTTCGAAATATTGTTGCTTAGTAAACTCGCTATACTCAAAAGAAAGACGGCTACTGTGCCATAAAGATGCTAGCGTTCTTTCTTGGAAAACCGCAATAACATATCGTTTAGCCAAGAGTATCGGAATGATAGCATAATGCAAACTAATGGCATATAAATATCAGATATCAGAAAACGTATTTTAGATAAGTCATCAGATAATTTACTTAAAATTGAGCTTTGCATTAATTCTATCGGGTTGTCCGCTTTGAAGAACTTTTTACTAAATACAGATTTGTACAATTGTGTTAGCCATATGTGTTTACCACACCTGAGCGGTGATAATTGCATTCTACCACCCAGTGAACACGCTCAATTACGCCAAGCAACGTACTCATTTGATGGTGCATAGTGCATTATCATATCATCATATCCGTGATTCGCATACACGTGAGAATTCTTTCGGGTCATCATGCTACTATCTGACGGTTCCAGGGCAACGCACATTGTCGTGAAAGCCAACACGGATGCAATGAAGAAAAGACCACTGCCAATCCAAGCCAGTATGACGGACCAACCGTGGTCGTACCACTGAGTCCAAGGATTCCTGAACGTGTCCTCAGCGTAGATGACGCCGGCTAAACCGGTTCCAGCTGAAATATGCAAACGAAAGTCACATGAAAATATAAAACAATCAATTCTCTCACTCACTCTCTCTCTCTCTCTCTCTCTCTCTGTCTCTCTCTGTCTGTCTCTCTGTTTGTCTCTCTGTCTGTCTGTCTGTCTGTCTGTCTGTCTCTCTCTCTCTCTCTGTCTCTCTGTCTGTCTCTCTGTCTGTCTGTCTGTCTCTCTCTCTCTCTCTCTCTCTCTCTCTCTCTCTCTGTCTGTCTCTCTGTTTCTGTCTCTTGAGCTATGCTTTCATTACGCGGTTGCTTAGAAATTAAAAGCTTTCTCGAACACCGCGTCCCAATCACATTGGAACTTGTAAAGAATATTTTGCAAAATTTTCAAAGACTTGACTTGCTTAGTTGCTTCTCGTTATGACCTCGTGTGGGTAAGCGAGTTGCACCTCGCCCATGCCACGCCGCTGAATAAAACTGCGGTGGGCTTCCTATTGATTAATTACCACCACTATCAAAAACTTTCGCTCACCGAATCTCATATTCGTAACCAAATACCGATGGACTCAGCGGCGTCGGTAGGTACGACAACCGTGGCGAATTTCATCGTACTCATTCGGGGCTTTACGACGCAGAACTTAGCTAAACAATAACGACCCAGCTTTCGATATCGAGGCTGCAGGGAATGACCTGCGTCGCCTGACGATTACGACTTTATTTCTAGAAAGGCGCGTTGTCTTCAAGCGGTTGTGTACAATTCTGTTACATAGCAACGATTTCACGTCGACGTATCTTCAGCTACCGTTTAATCCTCAACCGCCGATTGGTCAAAATCTCGTCGTGCGGTAATGTTCAATACGGCGACAGCACGTTAGGATACTATAATTCAATGTCTTTGAATAATTTTTATTTTATTTTTAATTTTATACAAAATCTCAATTGGCTGAGGATTGCTGGTGCTTCTTAGGGAAAGAGTTAGGGCAAGTGTTAGGGCAAGTTTAGTGCTAGGGCTAGGGGTAGTCTTCAGGCTAGGGCAGGGGTCTCCAAATTACGGCCCGCGGGCCGCAGGCATCTCCAACCTACGGCCCGCGGGCCAGATTGGCCCCGGGAAGCCTTTCACTCCCGCCCGCGAATGCCTTCCTCAACGTAAAGAAAAGTACGGAAGCCTATGATACGCTGAATGTCACGCTTCTGAGAGGCGAATCTATGCTTTGATCCCACAGACATCAGGTGCGCGTGGCTTGAGTATTCACATGAAAATAACATCTCGCTTTGATTCTACTTTATTTGACCTTAACACAATATCCGGCCTCCAACCTGTAGTAGGTCCGTTAATGCGACCCTTGGATTGAAACGTTTGGCGATCCCTGGGTTAAGGTTTATGTTTAGACTACAGTTAGACTAACCCAAAAGATGATAAATTAATAACACGCCAGCGCAAACTCCTTCGTCAGCAACCACTGCACGCCGGTTGCCATCTTGCACGCCTGATAGCCGCGAGATGACGTCATATCGGACCAATCGCAATGTAACATCATGGAACCTAACCGATTGAGTACAACGCTCTTTTCTTGAAATGGCGTTGTTAAGGCAAGGCGACGCAGGTCATTCTCCGAGAAATCTATTGTCAAAACAATGTCTCCGAGGCAGATTTTTTTAGTGCAACCTCCTTGAATAGGTGGGTGAGGTGGAGGGAGGGCATCACGAAAAATATTCAACAAATGCACGTTAACAAGCTTAGTTTAGCTCTTCATTTACCCCGTCTCCACCCCACCCTCCTGCAAAACATGCCTATTCCTAAACATGCGAACTGATTCAGCAGTTTGACTCCACGCCCCTCATGACGAATGAATGCTGTCCGTCCGTCGCTGAACGACGGCCCTCAGAGGCCGGTTGAAAGACTAGTTTGCGTCACTGTCCGGAATGTTTGAGTGCACGCACGAAATCTGCTTGAGTACTCCACTCGATGGCAACGCCATTATTTGTACAAGAAGTTACATAAATATATACATACATATATATACAAAAATAGGTAAATAACCAAATAAATAGATACATATTTAATAAACAAATTAATAAATAAATAAATTTATACTCAAATAAATACATAAGTAAATAAATAAATAAATACATACATAAATAAATAAATAAAACTCAATAGTCAATAAATAAATAGATGAATAAATAAAGCAATGAGTAAATAAATACACAGATGAACAAATAAATAAATAAATAAATAAATAAATAAGTAAGTAAATAAATAAATAAATAAATAAATAAATAAATAAATAAATAAATAAATAAATAAATAAATAAATAAGTTAACAAATAAACAAACAAAAAATAAATAATTAAAGAAAATAAACATGAAGTACTAGCTGAAGAAGGGATTTCACAAAAAAGAAACGGCACAGAAGCTGCACTTACCCGAAGTAAGACCCAGAAGAGTTAGGGAGGCACCCGCAGCCTTCCACAGGGTAGGGCACCGCACACAAGGAAACATACTCAGTGATATGAAGAAAGCCAGGGCACCAGATGAGCACGAAACGATTAAGCAAGTCAAGACGATGTCGAAATCTAAATAAATAGACCCAATGTTTGGTGTGGCCTATATACATCCACGGCACAGTGAGGCTCATATCACGCGAGCACGTATATTTTGAAATCGGTCAAATTAAGAAATCCACCAGCTCCTCCATTCCCCCAATGCCAGACGCGTTTCGCTCAATGTGGGAACCGGGGTCGCCGGAGTGGAAAGCAGAGCACTTACCACTAGACCAGGAGAGCTGAGTGAATTGGTGAGAACTCTAAGACAATTTGACTTGTTAACTAACGAGTTCAGAAGCATATTTACATAACTGCAAAGTTTGGTGTGGCCTAGAGCACCGAATACCGCGCAGTGAGGCTCATATCACACGAGCACATATATTTTGAAATAACTAAATAAATATCGAAAATAAACCGCAAGTGAATCTTCCTTGGCCCTACGCAAGGTCAACGTAGAAGCAAGGATGGAGTCACCAAACCAACAGAACATCAACAAAGACACAGCAAGATCGTTTAGAGCCGACCTTGCAGGAGATAAAATTAAGTAAATATAAAAGTAGTGTAATTAATTACATACATAGAGAAATTAGTTCCAAGTAAAAAAAAAAAGATGAATGCACTGATTTAGGCTAATCAAAGATGCCTGACAAGGCAAGTCCATGATGGCCGACGAACTTAATCAAATGGTTTGCGAAGTAAATCAAAGATGGCTGACAAACTTAATCAAAAATGGCTGACAAAGCTAATTAAAGGTGGCTGAAAGAGTAAATCAATCATGGACAACTAAGTTAACCAAAGACCATTGACAAAGTTAATCAACGATGGCCGACGAAGCTAATTAAAGATGGCTGACGAAGGTAATGCAGGCTGGTCGAAGAAGTAAATCAAATCGCGAAAAAAAAAACTGAAGACATTTAATCTTTGTCAGCGCGCATTCTTAAACCACGACTTCGGCAAGGTTTGAAACTTCCCCGAGTAAATGCTCACTCAAACCGTCGCAAATCAGTCATTCGAACGTGCACACCACAAACCAACTCATACCAGCCACAGAAGAAGGCACCAAACGAACCCCGCCCCTTAGACAAGCTGCATCCCCCCCCCCATCGTCTGAATGACGTCAGACACCCGCGTGTCAAGCGCGGGCGATAAATCAATCAAGGTTTTGCAAGCTCCACACACTTGGCGCCAACTCAAGACTGAGATTCGAAACGCGTCCGAACGCCACCGCGGGAGAAATTGCGCGTGTGCGCACAGCTGCGCGAGATTTCAAATCTGCGGGTGCCCGCGGGCATCGATAGGTATCCGCGCGCATGCCCGGGGAATCTCCATGAAAAGAAACTTAAGCCGGTGCGGGGGGTGATAACACAAGTCTCGGAATTCCCCAGAATACGTACCTCGCGATTCCCTAATCAACCCATGGTAGTAAAAGACATCGCTCTTGTACTTCAGGACGTCTGCTCTGTCCACGCAGAGAAGAGGAAACTTGACTTTGTACGCATGCGCACACTCCGTTCGCCAGAGTCCGATCGAGATGCCATCAGTATGCCGGGAATCCGATTTCCCCCTCCACCACTCAGCACCAACCGTGCCAGCGATGATAAGCCCCAGGGCAGCAGCGAACGCGAGGAATGTGGCGATAAGAATCCCGAGTGACCCTGTGCAGCGCATGACGTCAATCTGTCAGGTTTCCCTGCAAGAAAAACGCAAGCATCCCTAAAGGTGCAAAATAACTAGCGAATTATCAAGACATTGGCGCATGCGCAATGGCATTGGCGCATGCGCAATGGCATTGGCGCATGCGCAATGGCATTGGCGCCGTCTCAGCGCGAGAGAGAATTGACAATCGAAGGTGTAATGGACGTTCTATGATCGGATACCATTCATGAAAAACATTCAAAGCCAATTATGATTCTCTAATGTGCATGTTTAACCATTTGTTCTTGCAAATACGTATTCCACGGTGTTACTGAGTGACATGGATGGTCGGTATAGACGGTGCAACATTTACAATCTTTTAATAATACAACACATTTACATGAACAAGAACTATTTGACGAGTACGGAAGGTATTGAGAATATTTGTAGTGTAAAATTTCAAGGCAGTTGTTATTCTACTACGTAGTATATTTAACCACCTACTCGTGCAAATACGTACTTTAAGATGTTGAATGACATGGGTGATCGTACAGATGGTGCAACATTTACCATATTTTAGTAATCCAACACATTTACATGAACAAGAGACTATTTGGCAAGTGCGGAGCAAATACGCACTTTAAGATGTTCGTATTAAGAATATTTGCAGTGGTCTTTAAGTTCTAGAGTGGCTTTGTTATGGTGAAGGTGTACTTAAGAGCGGTGATGCAAGGGTGAGGGGTGAAGCTTTAAGACGATGCAATAATTTAATCACATTTCTAGTTCTCATTCTAGCGTCCGCGAACCGAAGCGTTCTACAATTTTTTGTGCCATGACCAGGGTAGGTTATTTCCGTCTCGCTAGGAGGATATAAATCTACCGTTAACTCCTCACTAAGCGGTTCATTGAGATTGGTCTGATGTGGCGTAATTTCGCGGCAGTTATAATTGCAAGATGGCCACCGGTTTCCAGTCGTTACTGATGGAGAAGCTTTGGCTCGCATGTTATTTATTTATTTATTTATTGATCTGTTGGCTGAATCTGAAAGTTATCCTTATCCTAATCCTAACTCCCTTGTCTTTAACAAGCTCGAGCAATCCTCAAGCAATTGACGTTTTCTATGAAATAAAACAAAATATATTCTAAGGCAATCAATTTAAGTATCCAGGCGTGCAGGCAAAGCCATATTGACCTTCGAGCCAAGTCGGCATGATCAAAGGCGGATTGAGGAGTAAATGGTAGCTTTACAGTTCGCTAGCAAAAAGTCTGTCAGCCAGCTAAATTTCGGGATGCAAAGTTTGGGCATGGTTAGGGTTAGGGTTAGGGTTAGGGTCATGGTTATGAGAAAGAACAATATGGAAGGCACTCACACATGAAGCTGTAATTCCCCATTTGTCTTCGGAGAGTTTGTTCCTTAGTGTGTGAACTATTTATTTATGCAGTATATGGATTTCGCGTGGTCACACATACCATTAGCCATGCATACTATTCCACGCTTTGATAAGGAGCACATTGACAGTAGAGAGTTTATTCTATGTTAGATGCTGGATCGAAGCTGCTATTAGGATAAACTTTATCCGCTTTATTCGAAAAATATTGACAGCATTATGCTGACAGTAAATATTGCTCCAATTCTCAATCATGCTCCTAAAATTACTCCGTGTTTGAGTGACAGAACAGCCGCCTGCTCTCGTAGGGCTTCCACACAATATTTGGTCGTTGAGCACGCGTCTAGCTATGAGACCAAGTGAATATCCTAAAGAACGAGATCTGGCACTGGGAAGCATGTCCTCCCCTTCCTGCGCTGCATAGCCTTCCTAAGGTAGGGGAGATCCAGGTGCATCCACACATCGTCTTTTTGGTTTTAGTATGGTGTGCATCTCTTCGATCGTGAGTTGATACGTGTGTGGTAGCGCGTGTTCTTCCTTCTGGAGCAAGGTTTTCCACACTACGGCCCGGGAGGCAAAGCCGGCCCGCGAGGCCTGATCCTTCGGCCCGCGGATGCTCCAATCAACGTAAAGAAACATGGGGACATTAATGATTTGTTGAACGTGGCGCTTCTGAGTCGCTAGCTATTTGCAGGAAATAAAACTTTTGTTCCAAAGGTCTGAAAAAACCCCTGCCCTAAAAGGCCAAAATATGATTGGACGATTATGTGCCATAATGGTGTCAACTATGGAATGCCTTCTGGAACCTTCCAGCGAATTTCCGTATGCGGAAAGATTTCCGCCGACATCTATCACGGAAAATTCATCAGTAGCGTATGGTTTTGGCACACAGTTAAAAACAACAAATTGACTTTGTCCTTGACTTTATATCCGGCCCTCAACGGGCCGCATGACCGGTAATGCGGCCCTTTGAAACCCCTGATCTGGAGGAACAGTGCAGCGGGTGATGTCTGGTATGCTTCAAGCCGCAACTCCATGTTGATAATAAATGCAAGTTGCAAGTGAGGGTAGCCTCGGAAAAAGTTCGCTGCCTTCCTGATCATCGTTCACTTCTTTCGTAAACGGTCGGACTTGGAGGATCTCTGAAGGCTCTTTTCCACGACAGGCACGTCATACATAGGACATGTTTTGAACAACAAACATGTTTACGTTGAAATCGTGTTCGGTATCAAGTTGTTTTGTATCAGCTTATCGTTTTTGTGTGTCGCGTGCACCAGATAATCTTTATAATATGTAGCGCATATTATAAGCACTCATATATACACTATTATTGTAAAGCGTACTTAAATTTTAAGCACATTTTTGAATAGAGTTGTTTGCTACATTCCGATTGGTGAATGGATCATCCGCGATTAAGCAAACTCTTTCCGTCTATTGGATTATAGTTATGTTTTTGTAGATATAGGTTACAGTAGATGTAGGTACAGGTTATAGATATTTTTGTAGATATAGGTTATAGTTACGTTTGTGTATATATAACAAGCATGTTGAGTAGTTCAGGAGAGTAAGAGTTCAAGTTAACAAGTCGTAGTAGTTTTATCTCGCAACGAACCGTGGTCGCATACTCTCGCCACATTAAATGTTGTGCCAAGCATAGTCTTCTGTTGTTGTTGTTTGTTTGTTTTTTATAGAATGAAATATTCATGTATATATTTTTCAGCTTTTTTGTACAGAACTGCAGTCATAGTCCTGTGTGTATAAGTTAAGTTCGTAGGTAAAATAAAGTCTAAAGTATAGCCGTGTATTGTCTTGTGTTTTTTAAACGTATTTAAAGAAGGTCGGTGGATAAAAAATAGTCTAAAATATAGTCAAATATTTTTTGTGTGTTTAAAAAGAAGTCCGTACGTAAAATATACTTTAAATAATAGTCATTTATAGTCTTGTGTTTCCTTATTTTAAGTCGCTAGGTAAAAAAAAATAGTCTAAAATATAGTCATGTATAGTCTTCCATTTTTTGAGTGTGTGTATAAAATGAAAATTCGTAGATAAAATAGACATTCTCTGTTTTGGTTTTTCTTCTGTGCTTGCTCAACGATCTCGACTTTCCTTGTCTTCCGTTTGTATCTGTCAAAATTTTACCGTCCGTTCTTGACTCACTGGCTGCCAGATCGTCTTGATCCCGTCGTTTGATCCCGATGTTGGTGACCCTGTGGCCCAACATGAAATCTTTCTCGACGAAAGTCCAAGTGTTACCGCTCAAGTCGAGTACCTTGACAAGCACGATTTAAGCAACAGAGGCGTCACAGTTTGGTCGCTCAGTTGTTCCTAGCACTTATCGCAACGATGCCGATCATATCTTTGATTCAAACATGAACAAGTATGCACATTTATGCAAATTGGTGCAGAGTAGACACTGAGTGGTCTTTGTTACATAATCTGTCGAGGACCTTGAGAAGGGTTTACCCATGGATGAGCGACACCATCGATGAGCGACAAATTAAGAGACAAAGAGAAACGAGCCTTACCTTGGC
>QQSS02208254.1:0-11602 GCA_003687565.2 Craspedacusta sowerbii
ATCGTCCATCTCCTCAGCACCAGGATAGCACTCAGCATAGCTGTCCAGCTCCATAACTTTCTTCGGCTTGGGATTGCCTCGCTCACCGTTGTCATTCCCCTCAGACCAACCACTGACTGGTCTTGCTGAGCCAAACTTTTCAGTGACATTTTTCACAAAATCCTTAACATTCACGTCAGCCCTATTGAATTCTTTTGTGTCAGCGCTATTAGTTCCGAAGTACGAGGGAACCTTCTCTCCGCTAGCAATGCTTACATACTGAGACAAGTCTACCTGGTCATACTCCCCGATGTCAGCAAAGATAGTCTCATCAGCAGGAACATCCTTACCAGCTCGAAGCAGTTCCTTCTCCTTCTTCTTAAGTTTTCTGCTAGCTCTCACACCTTGCCGCAGATATAACAATATTTGCGTCAACTTGTTAATAACAATGTCATTTGTCGTCAAAGTCACTTGGCTCTCCACGACTGGACAGTCGGCCTTACTGCGAATGATCGTGGTTGGTATATCTGATTCTGCATATTCATCATCTAGATCGAATACATAGGCCATTCGTCCAGGTAGAAACAACTCATTCCTCAACGGAGGCTTGCTACCTACAGCAGCTTTGTGTATTTTTTGCCCAAGAACAGTACAGAAATCAATGGTACTACCCTTTTCATCCTTCTTACTGTTTGAAGACGTATCTCAAGGGCTCTCCTCGCTTTCTATGTTTGTAATTTCACTTCTCACTTTTTGCAGTAGAGCAAAGTCCAAACCTTTCACCAAGTGTGTTCCATATCACCTCCCAAGACTTTACTCTCCGGAATGGCAAGCCGTCTTCGCTCAGCCGCCGAGTTCACTTGGTCTGCAGTCGGTGTCACGCCTCTGTACTCGGCTGTTCTAGCGAGGTCGGCACCTTCATTGTGCTGATAATCGGCCTTTTTACCATCTCTCCGCTCAGCAGCTGTCTAGATACTTCAAACTGAGTTCACGCTCACGTTCCCCTTCTTGCTTCTTCAGCTTAAGGTAAGAGTTTCTTCTTTCGTGGCTTAACAGCAGCGTCATTTGAATCTTCATACTCGTCAGGGACACCGAGCTTATGTCTGGACGCTTTGGGAGCAGCTTTGGCATCACGCGGAGTCATGAGCAACGATCGAAATTCAGCATTTGTCAATCTCGAATCTTCATCTTCGCGATCATGCTTACTGGCACTTGGCGCGACAGGGTTCGAGAAAGTCTCCATGCCTATGAATCCTAAACCGAATTAAACGCCACCTTCTTTGAAATCCACTTTAGTAGAGAATTCCTAACAATCAGCAACAAAATTGCACTAAAAATGGAAGCAAAATCCAACAGAGCACAGCCGCAGCCTCAAACACGCACCGGAAGCCTAATAGACACAAGAAGAAAAAATTTAACGAGCATGCCAGATGCTTATCCCTCTCAATAAACCTTGTATGCTTTTGGATTAATATGATTTTATGGGCAGCATCCAAGAATGTGATTATCATAGTGAAGACATAACTCCAAGCGGGTTTTCGATCAGCACTGCTCAGCATTTTGGCGATTGTTTGACCAAAGTAATGAAAGTTTTATCATAGAAGGAAAAAAGATTTATTTTCTAGACATCATTAAGGACACACACACAGTGCTAGCCAGACTGCAAAAACAGCATTGATGCGAAAAGCCACTGATCATGCCTCAAGACGGATGCTACGTCAGCAACTGGTAATACCAGCAATACATTTGAATCTCATTATGAAGGTACGATATCATAGAAGCTGTCCGCAACAGAAAATAACATAATGGTTTTATCAAACCATTCATAGAAACACCAAAGCAAAATACATCAACACTGCTAAAATTGCAGTACTCCCAATGGCAGATACTTTACCATAAGTGGGCACAACTCCCGTCTATAGGCGAAGAGAAGCCTAGTAAAAATTGAGTATTGTAAGCAGCAACACGAATAACTAATGTATTTCAATTGAAAAACAGGAAACCCGGGTTGCATGCTCTGGAAGTAAACCCTCCCAGCCTGATAATAATGAGCACCAACAAAGACACCTCTCCTACCTACTTGCTTACAGTCAACTACATTCCCACATTACCACCGTCAAATAGTTATCAATCATATTGTTAACAGCACAAGAGTTATAAGAAAGTTGCAAGGATCATGTTTAACAGAAAGCTCACTAGCTCGTGCATTCTATCCTTTAAATTAAAATCGATCTGAAAGAAGTTTCAGCTACAATAACGAAAAACTTGAAAATGTGGAAAGACGTAAGCCTAGACCACTATCGAACTGCAATATTGCAACAAAAGCTGGGATCTCATCACTATCAAAGTCGGTCACTCTGGCTATTTGAAAATACACAATACTGCAATTATAATGAAAGTAGGGATGTCAAGGATTCTATTCTAACTGCATTGCTTTTTCAAGGATTACTTTCATAATAGAGAGACAGAGAGAGAAAGAGAGAGAGAGAGAGAGAGAGAGAGAGGTAGAGAGAGAGAGAGAGAGAAAGTAAGTCAAACGATTTTAGAAAGAAAGTTACCAGACACAGTCCAATTAGGACAATAATGCAGAACATATCTTTGAGATGCTAGCAAAAAGCATACACAGCCAGAGAGAGCAATTGATATCTGTACAAGAAGTCACACCAGTTATATGGTTTTGAAATCTTCTCAAACAGATGCTGTTCCTTAAACATGGAAGACAAAAAAGGTCAAAAGAAATGCTTAATTACTTCAAATCTGACACAAACAAAGAAAGTTAGAGGCATCTGTAAGACGTGTCAGGCAACTGTAAGCAATAAGTAAAGTTTGGTAACTAAATCCTGTTGCAGTTACAGATATTGGCACAATATCCGTTCATTGTAGAGATAATAGTGCCATTTCAAATCAAGGATTTACAGCTAGGTGTCACGTTAGAAAGCAATAGTCTTTGACTGCCTTCGGCCTTGACCAGCCTAAGTCTCACATTTTTACGGAGAATATTTCTTCAATATCTGCAATATAAAATTGGACTTTCATGGTCGGTTTTGATGTCCCAAAAATGCCAGGCAATTCAGGGATCAAACTCAAACTGATGCTTCGCTGAAAAACAAACAATATCTTTATATGAGACAAGTGAGAAGTCAATAGAACAAGATACATTAGCCTGCTAGTCCCATGCCAAGACATCAATAGGTTTAAATACAGTTTGCATACGTTTAAAAATAGGAAGGTACTACTTTAAAATTTTTAAGGGTAAACTTGTCACATACTATGGTGTGAGAGAATACATTTATACTAAGCAAATAAAGTACTGGTCTTTCTATTCCAGCAACTTCAGCGAAGCATCTGATACAGCTGCAATTAAATATTGAAGCTGACATGCACTAGAGGCCAAAGTCAGAAGGATTTTTAAAAAAATGGAAGCACTAGCTGAGACCAGTGAAATAAAAAGTTTGACAATTGGTGAGCATTTTATAGGGTCGCGAAGAAGAAGGATGCATAGCACCTGCACTTTAAGTAAGCCTTACAAAGCTTCAAGCTCTTGTATCTACATGATGGCAATTATGAGAAGGGCCTGCAGTGCTGTACACAATGTCAGACATCCAAACTACTAACTACTGGGACAGTCTGTGGGCAAGAAGCCAAAGGAAGGGGACCTAGCGTAAACTACCAGCATGAGGCTGCTTGACTCACCACAAGTGCATCTCCAAATATATACTAACACAAACTATTTAGAAAATTCGTTAGGAATTAGACGCTGCTTGTATACTACTGAAGACAAACGAGTAGTATTCTATTAGCCTGCCTCAGCAAAACTCCAAGAGGTAAAGCTTAGTATTGTGCCACGTGAGAGACAGGTTGCTTTAAATCCCAAAAGTAATGCCAGCTAATGAAGAACAATCAATGGAAGAGAAATAATAGGAGTCAGGGAAAAGTTAATCATAAATTTTTAAATTAAATTTGAAGTCAGAAATTATCTGTTAAATGCACACTTGAAGCATAATGAAAGGGAAAAATTAAAACGAGATCTGAGAATAAACTAGCCCACCCAACAGCCAAGAAACGGGCTTGAAATATCAGGCCACCACTAAGGTGAATCAAGCCTTAATTTTTAATTTTCATAATTATAAATGCGAGCCATAACGCAGAGAGGCTTTTCCGAACATTTCCACAATGTCGCCAAAGCATCAACACGCAGTTCAAAATAATAGCTTTATAAGACTCCAAGGTCTGAAGAAATTATGCAAAAGATAATTCAAAATGCTTTTTGTAGTAGACTCTACGATTTTAAAAGTGTCTCATTAATCAAGTGATACTTACCGAAGAAATCTTTGAATTAAGCCACCCTTGATGGAGGAAAACTGCGATGAACTGGGGAGAAGAACGTCCACGCAGCTTTCCCTCGCCAACAAGAAACACGCTCCTCCTCATTAAGTAGTGAGGCGGTTGAACCGGGCTTGTTTGCTACTGGTTCTGAAACCGCGTGACTTTCGAAATCCTCTGCTTTGAAAAAAACTTACAAATTTTGAAATGCGAACTAGAGTTTAGATCTGAATTCTTTTGTAGCATAAGGTATGCTTAAGAGATGCAGGAATTTAAGATATACCTGAGTGTGCGGGTGGTTTTTCCTGGAGGTGACTTTGATTGTCACAAATTTCAAACGCGAGCAAAAAATGCAAAAAAAAATAATAATAAAAACATAAAAAATAAAAAAAAACGAATTAAGTAAAACGTCGAAATTTCGACATGAAGTCATACATCTGCTTGACGCTAATTTCAAATGCGAACAAAAGAATAAAAAAAAAAAGAAGTGAAAAAAAAATTAAATAACACATTGCTATTTCGACATGCGGTCGTACATCTTCTATTGCCCGCAGCCAGTCTTTGACGAGACTAGCATACTTATTAGCTTTCCCGTTGAAAAGCTACCCTGGTCCAGTTTATCCTGGCAAGGTGGTAGGCTTAATTTGAGTTAGAAAATGGCTGGCTTAGCTCGAGTCATTTTTGCTGCCTAGTCTGAACTTTGCTTGGTTTAAACTTAAAACTCGTGTATAAACTGATGTTTCACTCTGAGGTGAAGCTGGTAGTCTTCAAAATGTCTTGGGTGCCCTTAAGTTATGGACTTGGATGCATATGAGCACCTTCTGACTAATTAGTTAATTATCTAAAAATCTCAGATTTAACTTTACAGTTGCTTGCGGCTTAATTAAATGGTTACTTGCTGTATATGCTAGTAGCCATAATTCATGGTATGGTGTGGTGTTCAATGGTGAGCTAGTCACTCCTACATTACAAGTGGCAATATGCAAACTACTTATGACTGAAAAGTGTTTTGCAGATTTTTTACCTTCTTATTTTACAGGTGCTGTGCATCAGAAGTTCTGCCATGGCATCGTCAGAGCTAAAGAACTTCGTATCTTTTTGTCGAAAAATTGTCTGTGTTGGGAGAAACTACAGGTTTGCAGTTGATTCCTTTTATCTGAAATTTTGTTGCTTAAGCTTATTTACCTCATGATTTACATCATTCAAGCAATGATAGGGCGGATGGACTATGTAACTTCCTTGTAGGTAACCGCAATTATGATGCTAATATGCAGTGGTGCAACTTAGATGTTAAGTGTAAGATGTAAGAAGTTGTTAAAATTTCTGTTAGAATTTTTTGTTTTATTTAGATATTTTTGATAGTGAAAATTAAAGATTAACCTAAGTTTGGGGATGTTTTGGCCTGTCCTAACTTTTATGATTTCTTAGCGTCTAAGGCATATGGCTGTGTGATTAATGTAAGTATGTGCTCATGGATTTTTGTGTAGTAGTAGTATTATGTATAGAATGTAAGAGTGCAGTGGGCTAATACAGTATTTACAGTTTATACAGTACAGTATATGCAGTTTTGCAGTGTTTTAGCATGTCCTAACTTTTAAGATTTCTTGCCACCTTAGGCATATGGCTAAGTGTGTGCTTGTGGAGTTTTTTTTCAGTGGGCTGGTGCAGTATTTAAGATGTATCATTTTCCTTGATACCAAAAAATGTTTGTGTTATAGCAATGGTTGATGTTAAGTCGTTTAAAACACGCACTTACAACCAATATAATTGGTGCCTATAAAAATATAAAGGAACAAGTCATGTTTATGAAGAGGTGTTTAAAATTGCTTGAGTCTGTTCATTGTTGTTTTTTCAGGGACCATGCACTAGAGCTTAAGAATCCCGTTCCAGACAAGCCACTGTTATTCCTTAAGCCTCCTTCCTGTTTTCTTAAAGAAGGTCAAGGTCCAATTAAGGTACTATTTTATCGTGTTTTTTTTAAATGTGCACCATGGATTCTTAGCATCACAAAACTAGCAAATCCATAAAAAATCCATCGCTTTTTAAAATTTGTAATATATATTATACATATGTATAGTAATTGTAATATAGAAATTTTACAACAATTTGTGTGTTTCACACAATCCTTGCAACATTTCGTCGTCCAGCATATGCTCAATTTTGGGTCATGCAACACTACACCGGAGCGAAAGCTCACCATTAGCAAGCTTGGTGGATGTGATTCTTTTAGAAAATTTGACATTGTGGTTATTCAACTCAAGGAAAAAAAAGAACAATGTTGTCTATTTGTCTATTTGTCTATGTCACATTTGTTATTCAAGGCAAAGAATAAAACTAATTTTAAAAATGTGACATTTCAGCCCTTTCTTGGATCATCTTCTGACTAAACGGCCAAGAATAAACAAAAAAGCAAAAAAAAAAAAAAAAAAAAAAAACAAGGAAGCAGAGCAAACATCTCCAGAGATTGTATTTTGTATTTCTTGTATTTGACTTGGTCGAATAGTGTCAAAAGTGCGTTACCCGCCAATGTAACTTGGATGACAGTTCACCGATGAGATCGCGCGATTCGTTATTCTTTCTAAGGATGAAAAGAGTGCGCGCAACCTTAAGCACTGTCTAAATGATCTGGCATGTAAAGTACGGGTGCCAATTCAGCCAGTATACACGATAAGAAAAATTGGCGAAAGTGTTAGACCAAAGGAAGCAAAGCCAAAGATTGTGAGTCAACAATGCGTTGCTTATAAATTTCAATGTGGCCAGTGCGACGCTGGCTATATCGGCATGGCTACCCGCCGCCTGCACCAACGCATCGAGGAACACAAGCAACAGTCGAGTTCAATTGGTCAGCACTTGTCTACTCATCAATTGCCGTTCAATTTCGATCTTCATGCCTGCTTTACAACTCTGCGCAGGTGTCGCTCTAAATGGGAGTGTCTGCTAAGTGATAGCTTGATCATCGCGCATCATCAATTTGCCAACTCACTTAAGTCAGACTCGATTAAGTTGATGCTGTTTTAGCTCGACTTCGAAGATTTGACTCTGGCGATGTGTGCTCTTGTTCGTTTAGTTTTAAGATGGTCCAAGAACGGGCCGACACTCACAAAAATTATTAGCTTTATTCTTTGCCTTGAAGATTTACCCATCGCGGGTCCTTATTTCTTCTCTAAAGACATTTTTTTTGTCAATAAAAATATTTTCATTAAATGAATGGAGGAGTTTCTCTCGTGCTAGAGTTTCTCTCATATAGGAGATTTGCTCCGTGTAAAGGAGGTGTTCAAGGGCCATAATGATGTAAATTTAAAAACGAGAACAAGAAGTGCTAGTTTTTCCTTCACGGCATACGTTTTGATGCACCTAGCGTCGTCGTCACTCCACAAACCATTTTATTTACATAAAAAATTGTAATAAAATAACATGAAAATTTCGCAGGGGATGCAAATCAACATCGGCATTGAGGGCTGCTTTTTATTCCTTGATTTTCTATGATGAGCGATTCTGAGCTGCTTTGGACTCGATGAGTCGCTTTGACATTGCTGATGGGACCCTTGTGATTACAAGCAGTCTCGCTTGGCAACGCCTGTCGGTTTTCTATGTTGGTCAAAACGCTTGCACATCCGAATGTTTCATGGCCGTCTGTACAGTATACTTCGTATACCACTCGTGATTTGTAGAGTTTTACGTAGGGCGTCCTTTAAGCTCAACGTGTACCGAAGTCTCCATGGCCTGTCTAACTATGTTCTAACTACGTTTATTTGGTATTTCCTGTGAGTGTGACTTTGCCAATGCATTTTTCGATCCAGGCGCGATCCAATATGCATTTGTTTGTAGTAAGAACTTGTAATAAAACGATGTTCAGAAAATGGAAGAAATCCTTGTTGTAATCTATCTTAGAGCTAATGTAGCTTATGGCTTCTGGGGCAACGTTTAACTTGTGGCGCAAGTTATGAGTTGTGGGGGAATTCATAACTTGCGACGTAACTTATAACTTGCGGTGGAACTTATAACTTTTCAGAAAATTCTTAACTTGTTAAGTTACTTATAACAAGTAGCGCAGCTTAAAAGTTTTTTGGGAGCTTGTAAATGGTGGGGGTTAGGGTTAGGGAACCCCAACCCTAACCCTAACTTGTGACTTCTGGGGAACTTGTGTGGGATTTACAACTTGCCCCGGGAACTTATAACTTCTAAGGGAAGCAAAAGGAGCAAGTTAAGTTGATCTCTGTGTCAATAAACTCTTTGACACTTTGCACTTACCGAAATGAGATAGAATAGAGTTTGGCGGAAGCCTTGTGCTTTTAATATCTCTTGGATCGACCATTAAACCAAAAACTGTGTGGATTCTTGTGGCGTAGACGAGGGTAGATTGCCTGTGTGGAATGTATGGTGTTCCCTTGTTGATGTTACTTCACGCGCGTTTTGTGTCGATTTGCTGTAGAGATTGAATTTTTTTTTAGAATGTTGCCATTTTTATGTGGTGTTTTTCTACCTGCAGATACCTCCGACGTGTGCAGAGCTGCACCATGAAGTCGAGTTGGGGGTCGTCATCGGAAAGGCTGGATCGTGCATCCACGAGGAGGACGCCATGGCTCATGTGGGTGGATACGCTCTCGCTCTTGATATGACCGCTCGAGATATTCAAGACGAGATCAAGAGGAAGGGCTATCCGTGGCTGCTTGCGAAGTGCTGGGACACCTTCGCGCCTGTGGGAGAGTTCATTCCGTCTGCTGAAGTTCGGGACGCCCAAAACGTGAACTTCTGGCTCAAAGTTGACGGGCAGCTCCGTCAGCGAGGAAACACAAACGAAATGATATTTCCCATCGCTCACGTCATCAGCTATGCCAGTAGCATCATGACGCTGGAGAAGGGCGACTTCATTATGACCGGAACGCCGGCAGGTGTCGGTCGAGTGACGGCCGGACAAGTGATTGAATGCGGAATCGATGGGATGAAAAGCATGACGTTCTCGGTTCAGTAAGGCATGCATTGCAAGCAGTCGTCGCCTTTGTGTCGTATCCTAACTCCTTGCGTGGCGCGCTTTGCGGCTTGCGATGTGAAACTTACGAAAAGATGGTCGAGTTCTCCTTGAGATAACAGTGCTCTTTGCGATATAAAAATTTTGACAATACAATTTTCAAATTATTGGTTTACTTGCGCGTGTTTTCTTTATTGGCATCCTGGTTTCTTGCACGGATGGATATACTGGCACTTGCAGATTAAAGCGTAGACCTGTTCGGTGGCGAGAAAGTAGCTGGCCAAGTTCACAAGCAGTCAGTCAGACTGACAGACAGGCAGACAGGCGGACCTACTAGCTGGCTGGCTGGCTGGCACAGAGGCAACCAGTCGTGTGCAGACTGGCTGGTGGCCTTCGGTTTGAAGCTTGGTCGGCATGCTGTTATGATCTGTAAGTGCTGTAATGATATGTAAGTGCTTAGTAGTCAATGGCGTTGAGGATGTTTGATATATCACGGCTAGCGGCAGTTCATAGTCAATGAAAAAATTTTACGCGTAGACGTATGAAAACGCTCAGGTAACGGGAAAATGCAGCCTAATCGTGAAAATATTACTGGCAAAAGTCTTAAGTGCCGACCAATTGTTTTCATATTATTCGTGGACACTGATGGCATTCCCCGTCTTGACTTACTCAAATGGAGCGTCATAAATGTCTGTCGGGGACAATTCGCTGCTAATCTCCGAGGTGTGCTCGTCAAGTTGATCGGCAAAACTGAGTGGTATTTGACTATCCGTTCTGTATGCTCGATTTGTATTCTCGTAAGTGCTATCTTGGCGACCTCCCGATGACGGCTTCTCAGAGCCTTTTGCGTCCACGTTCTCGTATCTATCATGGCTGAAACTAGACCCGATGTAGCCTGTGCCATCTTCGTCGTCGGAAAAAGTTTCGAACGAACCCACAGAATCGTCGTCGCTATGGTAGCCTTCGTTGCCGTCCCTCGCCTGTGCCGCGTTTCCGTCGTCATCCACGTTCTCGTATCGACTAGCTCTTCTCTTTCTCGATCGTTCCCTATGGCTCGGCTTTGATTTATTGACCACAGCGTATTCCATGGGCGATGATGGTGGTGCGTTCGTTGGTTTCGTCGGGACATTCGGGAGAGGTACTCCGTACTTCTTTTCCGTGCTGCTGGTCGACATTCGCTTGCTGCTGTCGAAGACGCCGTCATCTTGTCTGGGCTCCGGATGTTTGTCTTCGTTAGCGTCAGAGGAGGCGCTCATTAAGCCCGTGAAATACATGGAGGGCGCTAGCTTGTTTACCTGGCGTATAGAGCGTGTGGTATCCTTCGTGTCTGACTGCATCGGTAGAGGTCCGAATCGGGCATACGAAGCTGCTTCTTCTGGTGGGCTTTTCGGGACGCGCACCATCTCCATTTGCGTGGTTTGTTCTTCGAATGGAATAGCAGGCAGAGCTCGCTTAGCCATGACTTGTGCACTGCGAGGACTGTCGGTGGTCGCTAAACGACCGGCAGTCGAGTCCATGTGCTTGTACTTGACGCCAAGTTCCTGGCTCTGCTTGCGATCACGAGTGAGTTTGCTCGATCTCCGGCAGAATAACACAACGGCGATGAAGACCATAATAAGCAGAGCTGCGCCAACTCCGATGGACACGAATATGTAGATTGGCCATCCTGAAAGGGAGGTAGGATAAAATGAAAGTCGGTGTCAGTGCAGCTGTGCCTAACCCGAATATGAAGTTAAAGTCTTGAAAGCACTCCCTCATATTTGCATTCAGTCGTAGCGCGTGCGGACGTAAAGCAATCATTTGAAAGAGTTTGAAGCGAGTTAATTTTTACCCACAACGTTTCAATCTAGCCTAACTTGCCGGCTGACGGCTGGGGAAACCCCCGAGTCTATTAAGACGATATTTTAAGTGAACAGCTGTTGCAAATGGACAGTAAGCGGTCTAAAACCAACTTTCAAGTGACTCAAATTATTAAAAAATGATCTTTCGTGTTTGTTTTGCACCTACCATCATTTCTTCGGAGCAATTCCCCGCAAGGATTACCGGCCGCGTTGAAGCCTTGGATACATATGGGAATGCACTTGGTTCCATTTTCGTTCCAAGTGTAGTTCTGTGGGCACACTACCCAGCACGTATTTTCCTTCCAGGTGTAGTTGGCCACGCATTCACATTTGTAGGATAGCTGTGCAGGAAGATTCGTGCAGATCGAGTTTGCTGGGCAGAAGTTTGTCGGGACCGCGCATTCATTGTAATCTAAATGTATGTATGTATGTATTTATGTATGTATGTATGTATGTATGTATGTATGTATGTATGTATGTATGTATGTAT
>QQSS02208265.1:0-11602 GCA_003687565.2 Craspedacusta sowerbii
AGACAATCGTATTGTGATTGACTCTTCAGTCCATCAGAAGGTTTCCAACCTTGCAATAAAGATATGAGGTGAAGACCTGCTGGCCCGTCTGGAACAGATTGCTGTTGCACTGGACACTGCACAGCGTGACAAGTGCAAAATAGCAGGCGTTGTAGTGTGGAAGAACCTAGAAAGCCGACTCTTAGCTACGTGCAATGACAATGTTGTCAGAAAGAAGTTCAAAGACAGGTATGAACAGGCCATAACACCTTTTCAACTTCTAGCTTACCTTCTTCACCCTCTATATCAAGGACGGATGCTGAACGAAGGAGAAAAAAAGGCAGCACTTGAGTAATGAACCAATGAGCAGTAGCCTCACTTAATTCGTAAGCTAATGTAGTTCAGAGCTAAGTCGCACCCAGTCCTTGAATTTGAATCCAGCTCAGATGTCACAGCTAAATCATCACCTGTTCTGTCGTGGCGTTCACCTCGTGACTACATCGGTGGTGAAGTTTTGGCAACTATTGCGCGTCTGCTGGCAGCTGTGGCATCCACTGATGGCGTCGAGAATGTGTTCGCGTCATATGGCTTAGTACATTCCAAGCTGAGAAACAGACTTGTGATGGACAAGGCTGCGAAATTTGTTGTCTTACTTAAGGCAGTTGACCAGGATACTACAGCTTATAACGATTAACTGCAACAGTGCATTTTTTGAAAAGCTATCTTAGCCTAGTTAAGTGATTTAAATGTAGGCCAAGGCGGCAGACGCAGCGGCAGTAGTGCCTTTCGCGGTGGTTTTTTTTTTTAATTGTTTACATTTTGTAATTTTTAGACAACGAGGTCATGGGCATTATAGACTACGGATGTCAGGCTGTTTCCATCAGACAACCAATTATTCAGTTTATTTCAAATTTTTTTTCTCCCTGGTGCCGTTATCACTGCAGACAGAGACTCTGCAGTAATATTTTAGTACTTTGCACTCCACATTTATCACTGAGTGAAAAGTAAATCTACTGTGAATTGTGATGACATTGATGATAGAGATAGACTGACGGATAGTGATAGAGTCAAAGTAATTTTTATTGCTTTACTTGCTTTGAACTGTTAATAGCAAGACTTCTATAAATGTAATTTGTATTTATTTGTTGTATTTTCTGTCTAAAAGTTACAGGAAGATAGAAAAAGAAATTAAGCTGTCTAAAAAATTTTGATTTTAATCATCAAAATATTCAAAAATCATTTGATTTAAATCGTGATATTTGACGCACCACATGCTGTTTGTGTTGCTACTTTTGGCTTTTCCTAGAACTGTTGTCTTTTTCGTTAATTCTTATTGGCATGCATTCAACATGTGTGTTATCAGTGGCTGGATTGATGCATTGTTGGATTGTTTTGTATGCATGTAATTCAAACTTTGAAAAGCTGCTATGACACAAGTGTACCTTATCTCTTGTTCAAAGTATGCTGTTGGTATGTTCTTCTCATGATCTTGCCATTGGACAGTTTTTTGGATTTAAATGATGCTGTTTCTTAGTGCGGTAAAGCTTTCGAAAAGACAGAAGAAGCGGGTTAGCTTCTCTGAGACATTCTCTATCAAGTAAGTGTCTTAAGTAGCTCTTTTCTTTTAAAGGAAGATCTGCCTTGGACCTTCCTTGTTCGGGTTTGACTTTGACTATGGCAGTGTTCTAATTCTTTTGATTCCGCTAAGCATTCATAGTATTGATAATTTTATTATTGTAAGTAATCTTAATGCTAGGCATAATTGTTTTATCGCATCTCTTATATTTTTGCCAAAGATTTTTCAAAGATGATGCAAGGAAAGCGTGTCCTGTTGAGCCGGGTTCGTATGGAAGGATTTGTAGATGATTTTAGTTATTGTTCCACTATCATACTGTATTCAGAAGCGCATCCTTATTCGCGTTTTCGTGTTGGAAATTACTCGTATATCATTCCCTGTTGTTCTTTACATCCGCTGAACTTTCCTTTCAGCCATGTGATTCTTGTTTTGTAATGCTCGGGTAGTTTGTTCTCATCTCGCTTATGTATGATTGCTTTTCAGACACTGAAGGTGCTCGTGACAGAAAAGATAAGTAAGTACTTCACCCAACCGTTCCTCGTCTAAATGAGATTAATTTTTTACATTCTTTGTTTGCTCGGAGTTAGGAGTGCGTGAATGGCTATGCTTGAAGAGCTAAAGTTCAATTGCATCCGCCGGTCTTTCCACATGTTTTAATACCTATAAATGCTGTTTCTGCCTGTAATAGTGATTTTAACAGATTATTTGCTGTTCTTTATGGAAGCGAATGCAGTGCAGAAGAAGTGTTGGGGCAACCTTCTCATCAGGTGAACTATTTTCTATGCCATGCAACTAAGCGTGTTGCTGCTTATTGCTGCTTATATTTTATGTGCTATGTGTTGTTTTAGTAGGTATACTACGATGTTCGTTTTAATATCTTATGTATATATTCTAAAAGGTCGAAGAAGTACAGCGTTTGGTCAAGTTGCTGATGGTCAATTTAGTTTTCTTCTCCAGTGGATTCTTCGTTTATCGTATCATGGTTTTTTTTAAACGTTCAATATTGAACGATTGGGGTGTTAACGCCTCCTTTTTATAAATAGCGTACAGTGATTTAGTTTATGCTAGTTGAAAATGGTAATTTGTTACGGATGTGTGTGTATATATATATATACAGATATATGTATATATATATATATATATATATATATATATGTATATATATATATATATATATATATATATATATATATTATTTAATGTGCATGTTATTTAGTGAATTTGTTGAAGGAGAGCACGCGAGTAAAATATCAGTTTTGCGGAACTGATACTTCAGCCATTAGCAGCTTGGTGATTGACCTAGCATTGATATTTTGAGCCTCCTTCTTAGTGCAGACGAATAATTGGGTTCTACTGCGAGTTGCATGTCCAAAACTTTATTGCTTGAAAAAAGGGAGTTTGTATGTTGAGATTCGTATTTGATTCGTCATCTTTCGTCAACCGGTTCTCGTCGACCTTCTATCTTTCTAAACGCCAAAGGCTGTTGTTACTCTCTACCCCAGGGTTAGCTAGCTTACTACTATATTTGGTCAAATGTTCTTGAAATCGTGCATCTCTAATGCTCTCCCTTTTTGCTTGTCTGCCCTTTGTTGACGTTTGCTTGACTGGTTGCTTAAATCTCTATTGGTGATTTGTCGGCACTAGAAAGACTACCTCAGAAAAATAGGCCTTGTTAAACTTTGCAACCTTTGTTCGAACTAATAATTTAGAGTAATAAAACTTTTTTGTTGTTGTTGTGCCTAATACAAGGCGTCATGATTTTTTCAACGGATTTGTGTTCTAAAGTGGTGTAGACTTTCTTATCGCTGTTTTTTTATGTCGCCAATTTTTTTGCTTAAAGTTTATAGCAATGAGTTTTTTTAAGAGAGAATACTCGAATCACCATTGCTCCAGACAAGTCTTCGCTTTTTTCGTTACAGGTGTCTGCTCCAAGCGGTGACTTAGCCGACACGTTCTTCCATGAAAATTTTACTTCGGATTTTCCCAGGGACTGCACAAACGATGTCACATTTTCCCAAGATTTTTCTAAACTGCTTTCTCAAGAGCCTCTGATTGATACGAATAGTTACGCCTCGTATGCATCGAATTTGATGACCAGCAACACTCCGGTTCCAGTGAAACAGTGTAAGCCCATTGTTGGATTGTCACCGTTCAAGGACATACTACCAAGCAGAGATTGTTCCTTTAACAATTCTCTGACTCTACAAAGTGTTGCAGCATGCGTATCGGATTCGGACGATAATCAAGAGTACATTCTCAATTCCCTCCAGTTAGAGGAGAAGAGGCTGTCGTCGCGTTCTGCTAGTATACCTGCAGAGGTAAGACCACAGACGAAATCTATGCTGGGGCAACTGCCACCAGTGGTAAATTCATCACTTTGTCTCTTTTAGTATTAAAAGGATGAGTTTATTCAATCAGCTTAGCTATGGTAGACCTTTTAGAGGTTTGCTAGAAGGCAGAAAATCTGGCGTAATTTGTTTGGTAAAAGGCCGTTACCACTAATTGCGTATGTAGATTAGGGTGCTCCCATCTATACTGTAAAAATTTTTAACGTGCTATGAACGTTCGAAAATTGAGTTACGAGGTTTTGCCTTTAAACGGCAGACTTTCAGGTCCATTGCACTGAGACTGAGTAAGAAACAGAACTCCCATTCCGAAATCTCCCAAGACACAGTCAGTGAGAGACACTGGATATTGTGAATCCTTAAGTAGGTACTGCTCTTGATAAAACAAGTATTTCTGACTTTAAGGCTGCACATGCATTTTCTGCGATGGCATCTACAGGACAGCTAAAGAAATTGTGGAAGAAGTCATTATTAGTGCCAGCGCTATAGGACGAGTCCGTAAGCATCGCAAGCTTGTCAGGTCGGAAGTCAAATAAATATTTGATTCGGCAGTTTCACTAGTTTTGCATTGGGACTGTAAGATGATGGATGATATCACTGGTTCAGAACGAAGTAAAGTCGATCGACTTCCGATTCAGGTTTCTTGGCAGCATGTGGTAAAATTGCTAGCTGTCCCTAAGCTCCAAAATTGCACAGTGGCTTCAATGGCGCAAGCATTTACACAAGCTATTGATGACTGGGGCTTGCGAGACAGGATAAAGGGGCTCTGCTTTGATACAGCGTCTGCAAATACTGGAACAAAAGCTGGTGCTTGTATTCGTTGGAAGCAATGCTCGGCCGACAGTAAACCAATTAAGCCTGTCGCCACCACATCTCAGAAATTATTCTTGGAAAAGTTTTCAGCGTCCATGACGTCTCAATTTCTCCTGACATGGAGTTGTTTCGCCACTTCAAAGACTTTTGGCCCCGTATTGGCCAGAATTCATTTTAAACAGCAGCTGAAGATAACACTTAAGCAAGTATGATCGCTCCTTGGAAGGATGATGGCATCAAGTTTGCACAGTCTCAGCTATATTTAGATATTTATGAATAATACAGCTATATTACATATTTATCTATAATTATATCTAAAATGCTGGTTTGAATGTCCAGCTGCAAACTTTTTCACGATCCTTGGCATATCCCAGGAATTTCTGCTATACGATCTCAGTGAGTGGAAATCTCATCCAGAGTATCAAGAAAGCAAACGTCTTTGATGACTTGGCTGCACGTGGTGTTGCGTTGATTTAAGAGCTTTGACACACAATAAAGAACAGAAGCAATATCTACTTCAATTCGTCGAGGTCCATAGAAAAAAATTTCCGCGCCAACTAGGTCCTCTGCCGTTGATGGCAAGTTGCAGTTAATGGTTCAAAGAATATAAGCGATAGGACTGAGATGACTCTTGAATACAGATTTTGATAATTTTGATTTTGACTATGAAGAAAGTTTTAGATAATAATTAATCTACAACTGCCCTAGGTGTGTTCTGCAGGTTGTTTTTTTTTTTTTACCCGCAATGTCCTGAATATTGTTATTTTCAGTCAAATGTTTTTTTTTTACAACCTCTGTAAACAGCACTATGTAATGGCGGGTTGGATAACACTATCATGATACTTTCATTTTTTAGAAGCACCCTAATGTACATGTAAATATGTGGAGTTGCTACAAAGTAGATTGTGTCTATTCGTTTGCCTGCAGTGTTGCCGCTTGTGTTTTTGTTTCGAGATTTTCTTACAGGCGGAATCCTGTTAGAGCCATTGGGTATATAGAAAGGCTTTTGTAAAGTTCTTGAAAGTGTTTTGTTCGGGGATAACGTTAACTAAGTTTTTATTAATTATTAAATCAAAACTCTTCGTTTTTATTGCAGGGTTTGTCTGGTGCAACCAAAGGAATACCTGAAATCGTTCAAGATTTTTCCGGAGACAAAACGATTGATGTCACATTTTCTAATGAACTGTCAATGTTTATTCCTCCAGTTGATGCTCCAGTGCCGTGCACTTCGCATGTGTTGAATTTAAGAACAAGCACTGGTACTGCAGCAGCAGCGAGGCAGTGTAAGCCAGTTTCTGAATTGTCACCGTTCGGGGACTTTTCGAATTCCTTTTCTTTGACAAACAGCACCGCCTGCGTAGCAAAGTTGGCGGTTGAGCGGAATCAAATGCCCATGTTAAACTCTCTTAAGGCAGCGGATGATGCTGGTGTTGTCAGGTCAGCCTTTTCAGCCTCGCCTGAAATACCAGGGTTCGACCAATGCTTTAGAACTGATGATCGTTCTGTGAATGACAGCTCTGAGTGCGCAAGTAGTGCGAGCTCGTCGTTGAACGAAAGTTGGGGCCGTCTTCCTGAAACCACCACCAAATGCATGAATCTGACTCAGGGTTTGTCTGACGGTTTGGACAAACTGAGCGTTAGTGGTCCAAGCAGTGATGTGGCTGTGGCTTGTGTCTCTGAAGTAAATCGGGACACGTTTACGGGTTTGAATGGCATTGCAGGTACCAACGACGATGATAAGAAGCACGGCACTGGCGCGGCTATGTCCAGGACTCCCGCGTTTAAAATTTTCAGCGACACAACTTCAATTCATGAGAACAAGTGCGAAAGCGCAGCTGTCTCGTCTAATAATATCTCAAGCTGCTTTGCTGTGGACGATGATACCAAATCTCGGTGTAGCGCGTTAATTAATGCGAATTCTCACCCCTCTGTCTCTGTTGGAAAGGAAGCCCTACGGGAAGTGATAGACTTTCCTTCTGGTGCTAGTGAGAAACTATTTATCAAAACTGCTATAGAGAAGCCTTGTATCGTCGGTGAAAAAACTGCTAGTGAGCATGACTCAGTCGACAATAAGTCCTCGTATTACGATGCAAAGTTGCCTGTTGGAGGCTTAATATGGTCAGAGTTACCGAGAAAACCGCTATCAGTCCTGCACGAGGTAGACGAGAAGGGAAGTTTTGAACTTGCGCACTCCTCTGTTGTCAAGTGCAGTTCTTATTGCGGCTCTGAATCTCTCGAGGGTGACTTCTGTCTAGGAATTAAAGTGAACACAGAAAAAACAAATGAGGAGACCGCAGTTGCTACTTTAAGCAAAGACCTAGGTGTTTTGCCTTTGCACCTTCGTTCTTTTACTGCTGCTCAGAGGTCGTCTCACGAATCAAATATTTTCCAGACAAAACATAATTTCTCTCGAAGTGATCGTATCTCAAGTATCGCAGACGTGTGGAGTGAAATTGACGGGGTCACGTGTAATGTTGCTGACAAGTCAGAGACTTCTATCTGCTCCCATAAACAAGACGGGGCGAATGATGTTTCTGGATTGGAATTTCGTGCCGCGAAGGCAACTATGAAGAAGGGCGTGGATAGCACTGACTCTTCGCTTGTGGAATTTCGTAATACTACCATTGGAAGACCTCCTTTCAAAGTTTTTTTTGATCCGACGGAGACAAGGTTCATAAAAGCCGGTAATGTTGACGATACTTCTGCTCGTGCAGGAAAAAGAGATGACCTTTTTTACAGTGGTGGTATTAGTAATCCTGCTGCTCCTCAAATTGACCACGATTTTTCAACTGTCCCGCTGTCACAACTTTCTCACAAAAAAGTAGCGGGCTCGGCATTTTTTGCTGTAAGGAAAACGGGCTATGAAAACCAAGATGTCGCAGACATGTCTGAGCATCGCAAAGTTGAGTATCGTGGTGCTTTTAACGTTTTCGATGCCTGCTCAGACAAGAATCGAAAGCCTTACACAGAAGTTTGCGATTCGTCTATGCAAGGTTCTGGCAATGTGAAGTCTGACTTAAACGAGTTATTATGGGAGAAGCTGGGTGGCTGCGATTTGCCTTGCACGAATTCGGTAGAGACCTCCAAATCCTTGTCGATTTCCGTACCGGCGGAAAATCAAGCTCAAGTTGCATGCCCGTTGTCTAAACTAAATGCGCCTAAATCTTACGCTGACCTTTGGTCTTCTGGTGATGACTCAAGCTACTTTGTGGGTGCTCTTGATGGTCAACCGTCCTCGAACACGAGTTGTACGACTTACAAACCTGAAGATCTTGAAATTGAGTGCAAAGTCTCTAAAAGCTTGATTTCGCATGTTACCGAGCTAGCCGTCCTTGCTAAGCCTGCCTCCAGCACAGACCTACCAGGCACCACAGTCACAAGAACTGCTCCGGCTCAAGATTGCTTGCCACTATCATATGCTGCGTTTGCTCCTGTTCCAGCTAATGGCAAGGTGTCCTTACTTGGCCCACTGCATGGTCACGATGACCTAAGGAAGCTTGCTACAGGGGAAAACCCCACTAGCTTGAGGCTTGCTTTTTCTGAAGTCAGACCATGTCTATCAAATAATTCTTTACAAAATTTGCCGAACGTTGACGCAGTAGTGAAACGCTCAGAAAGCGAGGTCCCGTCGTATAATGAATCGACGACAAGCCAGATTGTAACAGCTGCAGTTGGTAAGCCACAACATGATAGAAGTCGTTCTGGGAAAACTGATGGTGACACAATAAAAGGCTTGTTGACGATCTCGTCGAATGAGTCAGAGATGCAGGTTGCTTCGGCATTTAAGATGACGAACCAGTCCAGTTGTAAGGGATTGCATACCAGCAAAGAGAATCCTAGATCCTATCTGGACATGTCCTCTCAAAAGCTGACAAGTAACGTAAATCACCGTCAAGAAAACAATTTGGCTAAACTGACCCCTGCTAAATGCACGTACCATCAACCTAATAAATCGTTACCTGAATCATATCACTTACGTGCTGCTCTGGGAGGCAAAGCAGTAGCAGATAAATCAGTCAGTGAGCACAGTAATACAAGTAAGTTGGAATCGCGGCAGGACGATGCTTGTATTAGGGTAGATTCAACGACTGCTTGTTCAGGAGATCGCGTCGGTTTTGCTTGTGATGCGTCTGTTAGCTCATCTCAGGCAAAATCTATAGTTCAGGACGAGCGAGAACAGCAAGCCCCATTTCCAAGTGGAATTATCACATATTTTGACAGCGAGTGCAGACGTCCGGGTGTTGCTAGCGAAAACACCCCTTACTTATCAACAGCGAGCGTTCCAGTGGTCCGTGGGCCTGCTCGAGAAGAGGTCCGTGTTGAGAGAACAGATCACGCAGAAAATATTCTGTACGAGGTGAAGGAAACTTTAGGGACGGCGAAGGGTCGGCAGTCGGATGAAATGAACAAAACATACGTCGTGGAGCGCGGGTCAGATATCGGGCGTATATCGACTGAGACTACAAATGACGTGGTTTCTTTATATGAAGAGTCTATTGCGAAACAGCCGCCCCAAAGTCAGCAAAATCATCGTCTTGCCTTCAGCCAGCCTGATCTCCTTGGAATGCCCACAAGGCCTGTAGCTGATGTATCAAAGGTTTGTGTCAGTAATCTGGCCCAACAACCCGCTGAACTTCGGTCCGATTTGGGACTGGATGCTGCTCACGTTCCTCCAAATCTCAGTCAGCTCAAGTTTTCGGGACTCCTGAGTAGTGTCGCCGATCGTCCATCTGTTTTGAACAAAACGTATTCCTGTGAAAATGGAGTTGCTTTTCAGAGCTCGAACGCTGGGTGCGCCATTCGACGTGAGGACAGCAGTGGTCGCGTAAGATTAGTATCGACTGCAAAGGACGGGACCACCAGGACGAAGGCCGATCATGCACCGCAGTTACTGGCCACTGATACCAGCATTGAGCTTGAGAAGGTCTATATTTGCAGAGAGAGATTGGATAGCTGCTCTGCTGTTTCTGAAAATCGCTTTGGCAGTGCTGATGCGCATGCTTGTCAGCCATTTTGTTGCCAGGAGCCGTGTCGGGATTCTGAAGAAGTTCTCTCTAATGCGCATCACAAGGTCGGACATATGAATGTCAAAGTAGCCAACTGCAAAAGCAGAAAATCTGTGGGTTTCTCAGATACTGTTATTGGAGGCGATTTATCGCCTGGTGAAAGAAACTGGTTGGATGATAGTAAGTCTGGTTTATGGAGTCCAACCCAAACCAGAGGAAACCCAGTCGCCAATAGTTCATTTATGGTGCGAAGGTCTATTGCTCATGAAAATGTGCTTGATTTTGATAGGGAGTCGTCTGTTGTTGAACTTCCCCAGTGGGTTGTACCCAAGGATGGGTCTTTGTCGGATCAGGATTTAGCAACCAAAGAAGTTGCAAGCGCGGTTGCCTCAGATCGTTTTGAGCGTATCGATGGTGGCGTACATGTTGTCCCTCTACCTTCGATTGGTAGGGAAAGTTCTCTGCAGTGTGATTTAACCTCTCAGGAATCGGTTAATGGAAGAAGTCTTCCAACGGATTTTAAGGTGATTGTAGGGCATGACCCTTGCGATCGCATAGTCACGAAGACTACAGCAGACGCGGAGGAGAAACGTGTACCTTTGTTGGAGTTGCATTCGATGACTACTCACACAGACGAGCGGTCTTCAATAAAAAGTATCTTTAAGCCAAGTGGGTATGTCCAAACTCGCGCTGACGATACAAATGAAAAAACTGCACTTCAAGGCTTACCTGCGTTAGCGCCATGTGGGCCTCCGCCTTTGCCTCTCGTTACATTAGAAAGGGCTGCTGGTCAATCGATGCATTGCGAAGGGAAGTCAGGGGGCAAAGGGAGGCTTTTGTCCTCGGTGCGCCAAAAATGCGATCTACTTATCGCAACTAACAGTAGATCTGAAAAAGCCCTTTGTGGCTTTGAAGCCGCTATCCCACACTTTTCAGAAAGGCACAGCGATTTGGCTGAAACGAGATCAGTAACAGAGCGTGTTCCCGAGGTCCTAGCACCAGAAATCTTGTTGTGCAAACAGGACTCCCAGGATATGAAAGGTAAATTTAGCTTTTACTGTGATCCTTTAACATTCCTCTTCATTGGAATGACAACTTAATATTTCTGTGATATCGATCCTACGTGCCTAGTATCGTATTAGTGTCTTGTTTGAAGCTTTCGGGCTTGGTTGCGTGTTTGACTTCTTACGGTTTTGGTTGTTTCGCCTGCGTATTCGTACCGACCGCCATTGTATTTTTGCAAACCATTACGTCAAGAGCATGGCACAATTCCTCGCTTGCAAAGATGAAAGAAAACTATGTGAACTTCAAACTTACATGACTTCGAATATTTTTTTGAGCAACTCATCGTTCTAAGTGGTGTCTGTAATGAGTGAGGGTCTGACTTGTTTGAGGCTGCTATCTATTGATTTCTATCGTGTCTCCATGTTTACTAGACGTGAAAATGACTGAATTGGGGCGTTCTGTTGCTGGGCCAGCACGCAAAGGAAGACTTCTAATGGCCGTGCGACAGAAATGTGAAGATATCGCTGGCTTAAGTAAGCTAGAAAAACCAACGTGTCAGCCTGAACACGCGCCACCGAAAATCGCTGAAGTACCTGTTGAGCTCGTAGATTCCAAGTCTACTCCTTTATATGATCATGATGGCGTGGAAGCCAGGAAGCTCCAATTTCGAAGCCCGTTGGATGAGACTGGTAAATACAATGAATCATAGTATTATGGGCATTAATCGTTTTTTATTTGATCAATTATTGATATTTATATTATATATTATACCTAATATTTTTAGTATTATTATTATTATTATAGATGTTATGTTATGCCATATGGATAATATTGCATTATATTTTATTTGTATTTGTATGTATATATACATTTATATA
>QQSS02208287.1:0-24046 GCA_003687565.2 Craspedacusta sowerbii
CTATCTATCTATCTATCTATCTATCTATCTATCTATCTATCTATCTATCTATCTATCTATCTATATATCTATCTATCGATATATATATATATATATATATATATATATATATATATATATATTATACATAAATGCATGTGCATATGTATGTGATGTAGTATATGGTATATGTGTGTGTCTTTTTGTGTGTGTGTGTGTATAGAGATATGGCGTGGTTTTGAGCGTCTTGTGCGGATATCAGATGCCCCAGATGCGCTCTGCAAGCATATAATAAATGTGGAGCTTTGAAGACCTCTATGTTGATCTTTGTTTCGAATTTCGTATTTTACTGGCATAGTGCTTGTGACTTTTTAGAGCCACTCATTATTTCAGTTATTAGCATTTATCCTCAGTACGTTTAAGTGGTACGTTTGGGTCTGGTTTTTGCTTGTAGGAGGTTGTGTGTATTATGCGGCAACTGATGGACGCGATTGCCTATATTCATGATAAAGGTATGCGATATTGGTTCTTTCTAAATTCATGTATTTTATTTGGTGTTGTCCCATCAAATTCATCTCTCGTCAGTTTTTATGTTCTGTCAGACTAGCAGTGAAGTTCGATTACATTGTGGCGCTGTCTTTACATATTTAATATATTGGCGGTTCCGCACCTTACCTTGGTAGGCTTACTTAGCAGAAACTGCTTGGCTTTTGCTTACTTAGCAGAAACTGCTTTGTCGTTCTGATTCGTTCTGCACTGCCTTGGTTTGCCTACCTAAGGCCCATATGGTAGACTTGTTTTAGAATTTGTATTTGCTCCGATGAGACCCGTGCTCGTTTGAAAGAAAAGCGATCTAACCCCCCGCCATATCAAGCCCACCCTCTCGGCTTAAAGAATTGTGCCAACTTTCCAAGCCCCCGTATATTCCCAGCCTGGGTTATTTCGGCCTTGAGAGTAACGCTCCTGTTTGTTGGTTGGCTTGATCACTTGCTTTTTATCTCTTCTCTTATTTCCCAGAGTCAGTTCTCTTGTACCAGTGCATCAAAATTTCTCAGGCAGAGTCCTAGTGTATCTAAAATGAACGACTAATTAGCTCACTGGATTGAAAATTCTAGAAAAATGCTACCCACCTTTCTCTTTACTGGTAGGTCAATTCATGGAGTGTTGGTTTTAACGCTTGCAGTTGCGTGAGCCATTATGAGAAATGTCGCTCTTTATCTCGAGCTGTGGCCTACCTGACGTGAATAAATATCGCACAAGCTTTTAGTTTCGTGAAGCTGTCCGCAGCAAAGTCTACTCTTCTTGTAGCTTGGACGTATGTATTTCTAAAACATTTCGTGGCGGACGTGAACGTGCACGTATGAAGTGATCTCGTTTATGTTCTTCTAACTAGCGAAATCCAGTATCGATTTTGGGTTTTGTTGTTTGTAGATATTATTCATCGTGATCTTAAAGTGGCGAATCTCCTGCTGTCCGAACCTTCAAACGATCTCTTGTATAATGTAAAGGTAAGTAAGTCGATTCTTACTCTGAAGTAGAAATCAGTTCTAATATTGATATTCTTTTTTTTTTGTGGGGGGGGGGGGGCGGGAGGAGTTCCGACGTCGCTTGTAGGATCAAGACTCAAGACTCAAAACTCAAGACTCAAGATGCATTTTCTCAATGAATGCGAATAAAAGCTGTCAGTATGGCCTGTCCGCGATGCATAGTTTACGTTTCGTAAAACAAGCAGAGGATGGAACGCAGTATTTCAAATGTTTGCATTTATATAAGAAGGAGGCGTCCCCCTAGCTGAGGCTCATCAAGTTGAAGACGCCACCTCGTCGCTACCGTCACCATCATATTTACATTGAAAAGACCAAAGAAAGCTGACACCAACCAGAAAATGTAAGAGGCAAACTTCACATCGTTTCAAAGCAATGCTTACCATAGAGATTTCACGCTTTGACTATCATGCAAGTCAAGATAAAATCGATTGGAGAAATGCGTCCTGTAGATTATGAAAGGAAAGTCCGACTCCTGGAAATAAGTGTGGAATGCAACCAAGATCGGGAATGAAAGCTTTATCCCAGGTTAGATTTTCGAGCAGCTCTTATTCCAGCACTACTCACTCAAATGAGAAAATAACAGCAACTTAAGCAACTATTTCATGTAATCGCCTAGATGCAAAGCTAATAACAAACGTTAGCTAAATAATAAAGTAAAAACTCTATTGGAGCAATATTCAAATTTTTAAAAGAACATTCAGGTACGCAGCGCACAGTCAAAACAAAAAAGATGGAGTTCACCTTTAAGATGTTATTTGTACTCTAAAAAGTAAACTTGAAATCAAATCACCTAAGTTCCTGCGTAAATTCACTCAAAAAGGTCATCCATCACATTCACATTAGGACTCATTCGTATGCGGCCGTTGATTAAGTTTTGGCATCTTTCTTGAAGAGAGGCTTTAAGTTGTTTATATTAATGTTAAGGTCAATAATCTTGTCGTAGTCGAGAGCACCACATCTCAGCTGTATGGTTTGGCAGGGCCAGCGAATGTCACAGCAAGTTTTTCTTAGAGAATATTTTGATTTAATGTATCAAACGCTTCCTGTATATCTAAGAATAGACCGCATACATACTCTCCCTTGTCTAAAATTTCCCTTCAGCTAGTTATTAAGTTGACTAGTGCGTCATTGGTTGAATAATTCTTTCGAAATCCGAGTTGCTGTTTGTAAATAACGTCGAACTTTTCTGATATCAATATAGTATTTTGTGTATAGCCTTGTCAAGAATTTTACTTAGCTATAAAGAAAGGGGAAATGGGGCGATAATTAATTGATAACTCCGTAGCACCTGACTTGTATACTGGAATTATTTTCGATTGATAACTCCGCAGCACCTGACTTGTATACTGGAATTATTTTCGACACTTATACTGGGAAAAACTCCTTGCCTAAACGCCTGATCATATGTGATATAGGAGCCGGCAGAATTGACGAGGCGTTACTCGGAATGCAGCAGGGCCCACAAGCTTTTGAGGCTCTTAAAGTAGTTACTGGTTCGATTACGTCTTTGTTATCAGTTGGCTTTAAAAAGCATGCTTTGCGCTGCGTATGGGGGCATGCCTGTCGTAAAATTACTTCGGGAGATCGGGATGTTTTCTTCTAGAGATTTACCTATTGATGAACAGTAATTACTAAAAGCAGAAGCACCATTTTTGTTTATAACCAGAGTAGGAAGACAATTGAGAATTGGCGTATTCCCATCCCGCGTTTTCTAATGTTGTGTTTATTTTGTAGGAAATAATTCGAGTAGTATGAGCGCTCACTTCTTTTCGTCATACCACCTGCTTTGTTGCGTTGCTTTTTGTATTTAACATGAGCTCCTATTCGTGCTTGTAGTTCTATTTCTTCGATGTACTTCTTTAGTAAATCATCTCTTTCTTTCATTGCTTGCAAGATATCATTATTTATTCATGCTTTCTGTTGCATGCTTAGTTTCTTTCTTGTGAGTCTTTCGAAAGGGGCCGTAACATCTAGAATAACATTGACCTGCTCTATAATGATGTTTGTGAGGACTTCTGGATCTTGTTCTTTTCCAAACAATGATGTCCAATATGTACGATAGTTCTTCTTTGAATTTGTTCTCATTATATATTTTTACGAGCGACCATGCATGGGCTTGTTTTGCTTTGTTATTTTCTTTCCAGTGTATTCAGTAAAAATTATAAATCGAGCGAAGTGGTCGGAGATCGAGCATGTTAAGTTTCCGCTCATTGAATTATAAGTACTGTTAATTGTAAGGACGTTACCAACGCGGGGGGGGGGGGGGTTTGCGAATGCAGCGTGAAACGACTAGGCTGCAGCATTAACGTTTGCAATCCATAAGAGCATGCCATATCGTAAAAATCGTGTAGCGCAACAAACGTATCATAAGCACGCAAGTCAATATAAAAATCTCCCGTAATCACTACAAATTTATCCTCTCCGCTTACATTAATTGCTTAGAAGCTGCGGATTTATCGCATTAAATCGAATGGGTTTTGTTATGTGTCGGATCTTACACCTGCTATAAATATTGTATTTGCTTTGTGTGGGACGTTGGTTCTCACTTGGGGTGGACTGATTCTAGCTTTCAGATTTCGGACTCTCGTACGCAAAAGGAGCAGTAGCCCGTGAGTGCACTACATTGCAAGTGGTTGGTACTCTAGTTTACATGGGTAGGTATTGTTGACTTTTGTCGTTGTTAATAACTCCTTCAGCTGCTAACCTAGCAACTGCCGCCCCTGAAAAAGGAAGAGGGGTTGTGTCCGCTAGTAGCGGCCTTTAAAACTCCATCATAGTGGAAAGTTGTTTGGCGTTTAAGAATAATGCTGGGCTTCCGAAGCTCAGTCCGACTCCATCTGCTGCTGCGGGGATGGGGGTAGGGGTGGTGGTGAGGTGGGCCCTTTCACGCCCATCTATGATCAAATCTATCACCTCCAACTTAAATACGCCTGAAAAATCTATTTCGTCTGTAACCATGGCCCCGCAGAAGTTTCCTCGGGATGTCTTTGTCCTGCTCTCTGATCTTTTCTCCTTCAGCATTCTTTTGACCAAGGTTTTCCGACCGGCCCAGTGCTCCAGTGACCATCTCCATATGGTGAGCAAGTTCAGATGAGGACTGCTGCGTGCAAAAGATTTCTTACATGGTTTCTTAGAATTTACTGTGCTGAGACAGGCTCAAAAGAATATACAGCTGCTGCTTACTAATCCGTTCAGTATTATTTGCGAGTCTTCGAACTTGTCCCACCAGAATCAATTGACGGAAGAGCTAAAAAAAAAAAGGGTGAAAGAAGTCGGACAATGCGTCCTGGGTATCGTGAATGAGAGAGAGAGTGAGGAGAGAGATAGAGCGAGATTATGGCGTCTTGTGTTTGGGACCATTAATAGTACTCATTGGGATTATCATGCGTATATATATACATATTTATATATATATATATATATATATATATATATATATATATATGTATATATATATATACTCGGCGTATTCGGTGCTTTGTCACCTGCAAGATGACGTTTATTGCTTCTTAGCCCCAGAAGTGATCTTGAACTGCGGATACAGTCAACAGTGTGACATTTGGAGCTGCGGCGTTATTGCATTCAAATTGTGAGTCTTTTAAATTTTAGAAGACTGCCATTTTGACCTACTCAATAAACTGTGCTCCCTTTCGATAAGATGAAGCTTGTCTGGAACGGGCGTGCAGATGATTTTCCAATAGTTGATCTTCCGTGTTTTTTTTTTGTGTTTTTTTTTTTTTTTTTTGCCTTTGGCTTTGTCAATCTTACGTTTTTTTAAATTTACTATGGGATCTGCTCGGTGTGAATTTTGTCAATTTGATGTATAATTTTAAATGTTCATGTTAGTTTAAAGGTGAGTGTGCTCCTGTATATGAGGTATTCAAAAGATAGTTTTTAAAAAGAGTTTTTGCAATGGAGTCTTTCTTTTATTCTTCCTGTAGACTTTCTGGGGATCCACCATTTGTAGCAGGCCGAGAGAATGACCTCATTGAGCTCATAAAGGAAGGATCTGTGTGCTTCTCAAAGCCCGTGTGGAATGATGTTAGTTTAGCGGGTGGGTGAGGTAGTGTGCTGCTTATTGCTGCTAGAAGTTAAAGTTTGTATTTGCCATGTTGTGCAATTTGTTGCTACGGGGAATATTGTAAAAAGTTTGTTTTATCAGGTAAGCAGCTCATTAAAGCCATGCTGAGAGTTGACCCCGCCCATCGTATCACCTCGAAGGAGGCGTTGCTGCACTCATGGCTTCAGGTGAGCGTTTCTCGTGTGCGATTGCTTTTCTTTCCGGGGCCGGTTAATTTCGGGTTGGATTGGTCGAACTAAATTGGGGTTGCTTGGTCAGATCGGTTCCGGTCGATTTGAATTGAGTTTGTTTATTCGGGTTGCTTTAAGTTCAATCAGTATCGATGAACGGACCATTCGTATACCAAAAAAATAAAATGTCTAAATGAAAACAATGCGTATGCTGGTTATATGGGAGATAATGACACAATCGTTAGCATGTTGAATGCTTAAATTTGCTTTCGTTCAGCCTCTAGTCGTACGCTGGGCACAAGTAATTGATGAGCGTTTCAATTCGAGACGTTTAATTAAAAGTCTGGCTCTTTAAATTCTTCAGCTGTAGCGATTCCGACCGTATGGAAGCATTTTGAACGTTTGCAGCTGATATTGTATGCGGACCAGTAGCAAACGAGCAAGGCATGGCATGTGGCTGCTTTAAGGAACAGCACATTTACGCTGCTCTTGTTCTTGCTGACCTCAGGGCTGCCTAAAGATGCTTGACCAGAGGCTTCTACATGATTTTATGTACAAAGTTGTTTTGCTGGTGGCATCTGAATGAAAGTGATGGAAGTAACTTAGATGGTCAACTGTTTAAGTTCCGCTTGTTGCACTTTAGCCCTTTCACGTGACTTCTTAACGAATGCTGATCCGATTACGTAGCCCAGCACTGCATCTAATGTACTAATCATACTTATGGCTTGGGTGCAGGCGAGGTGGCTCATTTTTTGTGGGTCCTGATTTTTCAGCATATCCTTTAGGGACAGGGGGAGGTGACAGAAAAGCCCTTGATGAATGTACTTGAGTTGATGCGAGAGTACCACATGGAGCAACGAGAGGTACATTTTATTGTATTTATTAGATGCGTGATGGCTTCACAATTTACATTTGAGCTTGTGGGGTTGGAGTTTTGCATACCGCCCATCGAAAATCATTTCCTTACCTGAACCAGCACTGCATTTTGCTCTCATGTAGCCACTTTGAAAGCGGCATTTGTATTTCTCAAAGCTGGAACGCTGCCATTTTCCTGCTGCTAAAGGAATCTAGGAAGCAGCAGACCGAGGGGGGATTCATCGCAATCTCCTCGACCTGTATCTTGACCTGTATCTCCTGTATAAAGAATAAACGAGATTTGTGTAGGCTGTTATGAGAATCGAAGACTTCTTGCACGGGCCACCGATGCTTGTAGTACATTACAAGTTCGAGTCTGTTTTTAATCTTATCGAGAAGGACGGTTTCTGGGCGCGGATCTGCTCATTACACCTAGAATGGCGTGCTTATCGGCGACTTACCCAAATTTAAATATGGGGTAAATTTGATCGTCTACTTTGACAGATTGAAGTTCTTGGTGGGATCGATCTTATCAAATCCTCCTTTTTCAGTTTTCTTCATCACGTCGAAGACTTGCGACTTAAGACAAGCTGGACCGTTATATGGGACTGTAGTCCGTGCAAAATCGCGTGTTGGCTTTTCCGTGAGCGGATCACGTGTCTGTGAGTGATTCAATACGTTGGATCAGGTGGGTGCGCGCGAGCGCGTGTATGATTCTGTTTGCGAGAACGTGTGTGTATTACGTATGGTTTGCTTTTTCCCTTAGATGCAGAATCGGCCTGGAAGTGCTGTTGTCGATGACCGATGACCATTTTAGAGCATGCGCCGATGAGTCCTCCGGGTAATTTAAAATTTGCACTTCTGAAGGTCGCGTTCTTCGGGCTTGTCCTGGCGAGGTCTAAACTTTATTTTGGCGGTGCCGGAGCGTGTGATTTGCATATACTAGTTATTTTGCATGATAGTTTTTCTCTCGTGTCAGACACTACGGCACAATCGTTTCATATCAACTGCGAGTTTTCCTTTTTGGTATCCAACGATGAATTTCGCCGTTTCCCTTCGTTCATAGCGTGTCGTTCCCTTTTAGGTACGTTTGTGTTGGACTGGGTTTCTCGCTTCGCCCCTCTATTGTGTGAGCTTGTTCAAATTTAATCTCTTTATCGTGACTGATTAGTGTACGCGTGTGTGAGATTGTTTAAGGCTTTGTCCGCTGTTCGCAGTAATGGCGGACAGCCTCTTTGAGAGTGAATTTGGGAAATATAGCGAAATATGAATTGTATGCATTGTGTCCGAGACGGTAGCTTTAACGAGCTTATTTAATCACGTGAGTATTTTTTTCGTATGACGGATTATATGAATACGCTTCTTTCTTGTTTGAATATTGATCTCTAAAATTATCTTATTTTATGTGACTTGCATTTGTACTAATTACAGTGTGCAACATCTTCCTGCGTATTGCGTAATTGTTTTTCAAAGAACATAGATCTGCTTTTCTTAATCTCGCTTAGTTAAGCTATCCCATGCATATCTGTGTATGCTTTGTTTCTAAAATATGATCAATTCCACTACAAAGTTTCGGGCTATAAGCCCTCTAGCAAGGTTGTGCGGGGAGCCCTCGGCTTCCGGCATTTTCATCAAGCATCGGCAGAGTTCCAGGTTGAAGTAGATAGTGCGAGGTAAGCGCAAGAAGCCAAGGCATGCGCATCTCCTGGAATGCACTATAATTTTATGTATTGAAATGAACTTTTTAGCGATCTTCGCTGTTCTGGCTACTACGAGAATTTGCGACGTTCTAACGATTTGCGGCAAATCTTTCTTGTTGAAGCCAGTTTGCTTCGGGTAATGCTCCAACTATCACCCGGATGAAAGAGAAACAGGGTACATTAGATGCATGGTGAGGATCAGCGGGCCTTAGATGTTTTCATTTCGGTGTCCTTTTCAACGATGTTAACGTCTGGTGGGCATGAGACTCTAATAATTGAACATTCCTTTCCTTGATAAGATGTGGTATGTCCTACCGAACCGACCTGGCGTTCCACGTACCAGTAATATGGCTAATATTTTCTTGTTTTGTTTTGGTTTTTTTTTTGTTTTTTGTTTTTTGTTTGTTTTTCCTTTCATTTTTTGTTTTTTTTTTTGTTTGAGAATTTACTTTTTCCACCGGTTAAAAATCCGGGCATTACTTTCCCTGCATGAGACACTTTGCGCGCGTTACTGTGGACAAGGGGTAACAGCAATACCTAAAAGATCTTGGCGTTGCTGATGCAGTGGAAGGGAGATCCAAGAGGCTTAGGATTTCTGAGGCCATTCGTGCAATATGACCCGTCTCCTGCTCAAGCACCTTGCGAATGCACAGAGCCTTAGCAGCTGGCCGATGTGAGCTGTGATGCTAACCAACGAAATATTCCACGCATTCATCAATAGCAAGGCATGAGTACGAGTCATGGGAGCCTAAAGTTGATAATCAATAGCAAGGCATGAGTACGAGTCATGGGAGCCTAAAGTTGATAACTTGAGGCCACAGCGTTTCCTCTTTACGATCACGTAGCAACACTTTAATTCACCAAAATTCTTCCGATGTCAGCGGAGAACAGTCGACGCGTACAGCTTCAGATCGTCTTCAAAAACCGGAACTGAAATGTTGCATTCCTTATGACCTGGTCCACTGACTGTATACCCTCTCATTTTTAAGAGTAGGTAGGGCATGGACTTCATGGCACTTATGACTAGGAGAACTGGCAAGCTATCCCTGTAAAGATCCCCCGCTTTCGACCATCATAAGTGTTCAGGCTCTTACTCCTGCGATGATTTTGTTTTCACTTCATTTTTTGGAGCTCTTTGTAAATTTTTAAGGAAAAAGGCTGTTGGTGATGCAATAATCTTGCTGGAGGACTTGATGCGAGAGTTTGAAGCGACTGAGAGACAGGATGATGCCTCCAAAAATTCGGAATTGGAAAGCGTAATTGCAATTGTTACCTACTTCTGGAGTCGTGATTTTGGCCTGAATGTATTTCGATGGAGTGAGATTAAAACTAGTTGAAAAGTTTTGTTGTTTAGATAGCGTGCTAAATGTTTGCTTGGCGCTACGCGAGACATTTCTCGGCGTATTAAAAGCGCTTTCTGATTTGTTTCAAGCGTTGCCTGACATTGTTCGGACACGGCGAAGCATTAAAGATGACACGAAACTTGCAGTTTATAACAAGTGCAGGCTAACACGATTGCCTTTCTCTTGCGAAGCCCGGTGCTGGTAACTATTCCACCAGCAATGCCTCCACACCTTGATTAATTTGCACCCGGCTACGGTGGTGCGGACATAAAGTGCGCATGAATGACGACCGAATCGCGAAGGTTCCGTACGGCGAGTTGTTGCAAGTCCATCGAGGACAGCACGAAGCTAAGAAGCGGTGCAAGGGCTGCGTAAAAGAATAGCTTTGTGCATGTAACATGTTGAGTATGAGTGATAGATCACGGTCGATTCATGTTGGATGAAGAAAGGCAGAGACACATTCTTGATGTTGCACCACCCGCTTTTTTTCTCACTCTGAGCTCTACTTACATTGTTGATAAATATTTTTACGATAAGCAACTAAATACCCCGCCACTTGCCAAATCGATTACATAAGCTTCGTTACAATAGGTTATGAAAGGAGATCCTCGCAATAGAAATGGATATCTCATCCCCCCCCCATCCCCACGGCCACAGTACGCGAATAGATAGAGAAGCCTCTATCCTAGTATACGCTTACACGATTTAGTAAATTTGAGATAGAGATACTAAAATACTAGCATGAGGCAACTAACCCGTTCTTGATAGAACATTCTTGTCGATGATTGGAAGACGTCTGTTCTCGACAGGCATTTTTGGCGGCAGCCGGCCAACTAGGACAGCCTCCACGCGGCGGCCGGTGGGCAAGCAGGGTACGTGACAATTTTTTTGTGGCTACCCTGTTTGGCGATTCTCCTAAGAAGACCAAACCAGCACAGTACGACTTCGTCGTCTGCTGGAAAGGTCTTCAAGAAGGGTATCTCTTGGTAACAGGGGACAGTGCGATGTCAGTTTCAAGATCGTTGGAGCATCGACCAGTTTGATAGAAATAGCTAGACTAGTTCATGTACGATTGGAGCTAGGGCTGCTTATTTTCGTCTCTACAACGGCTATTCAGATTTAACACAAATGCATCGATTACAAGGAGTGAAGACTGAGGAATTTTCCGACTTCGAAAGACACCCACGGCGAAATTCGTCAATTGGCCTCTGCGATATACTGGCTCCATATTGCTCAACAAAGTTCTTGATATGAAAATAAATCTAAATTTAAGTATGTCACTTTAAATGACATATATGTGGTCTTCTTTTCCCAAATACTAATTTTTTCTGTTCTATTGCTGGCAATGTATTTTAAATAAGATCACATGTTAAAATCGTCTATGTATCTTGCAACTGCTGGACACACATCGCATTGACATTTTGTTGACATTTGAATATGTGGTGCGTATTTCTTCTCTGTTTCCTGTTACAGCAAAGAATTGGCACCAATGCGAAGAGCCCTCCTTCTCATTTATTGTATATTAGATGGTATATTATATATTTGATGTATATTTGATAAAAATAAATTCTTGAGTGTTAGATGAGACGGCTATAAGTGCGGTCTAAATACTCCATGAGGAAACGCTAACAAGTGCCAGTTACCGCCTTGCCGTTTCATTATTTAAATAATTCAGTTTTGGGCAAGAAAGTAAATTAGGAAACGAATCGGAAATTCATCTCTAGAATACACTATTTCTTTGCTGCTGGTGGCACAGCAGAAAAAAGCGAATCGTGTTTTGAGTTGCAGAAAAGAAATGCAGATCATTTCACTTCGTGCCCAGGATTATCGCATGCTGACAAGTGGCCCATGTGATGTATATGTTCACATACGCAAATTAGAAGAGTACAAAAGATAACCAAGAAATTCAGAGAGCCAATATGTGCTTCGGTTGCAGTCACGACCGGAAATGGCAGTTAGAGTTGGAGTTCTTCGCAGAGGAGGGAAAGATTGAGCATTATCCGTACAAAGTGGAAGTGAAGACTGATTCCTGTGGCTGCTGCGAACATGGCTTGCACATTCTCACAGTCAACAAGAGGATACAAGAAAGCCAACTTATCGATAACTCCTGTTTCCCTCTGTGCCTCAGTGGAGGCGCTTATGAGTGGGAGGAGAAGGGACACTTCTTTAGACTGGAGCTGTCTTCCATTTATATTCCCGACGGACTGTATGTTGATGGGAGAGAGATCAACAGCCAACGGTTGAACACGACCGAGTGGAAATGTCAGTTCACCATTTGGCTTGTTCTGGGCTTCATTGTGATAGCACTTGGTGTTTTGTTTATGCTGCTTTGGAATGCCGACTATTGGAAAGGATTTATTTATCTTGGTCTCAGCTCCATATTTACTGGCGTTCTGACGATCATTCCTGGACTTATCGGATGTTGCCGAGCGCAATCGTTGAGTCGGCGTTACGATAAAATACGAAAACAGAAGGCCTTGGAGAAAAATCTTACGACGCAACTTTAAGTCATTATGACCTAACAGCTTTTCAGGGAGGAAGGAGTCCACGAGAAAGTTTCAATTGAATTTTTGCACGAGCGAGGCAACTGGCAGGGAGTTGAATTTCGATTCTCTGCTACAAACATCGTTACACATGCTAAAAATTTGAGGAGCTGAAATACGCCATGTAACATGACTTGTAATACATTCTTCTATAAAATATTGTAGCCGTCAGGAACTTAAGATAATATGCATCAGAAATACATGCATCATATGTAATTCTGCCACACTCACACGCCATGTGTTAATCTGATTGCGACGCGGCAACGATTCATTAACTGGCTAGGGAAAAGTTTAAACAGCGATGGACTTCAAAAAGGAATTATTTAACCGAATTTAAGAAAGAATTCCCACAAGAAAATAGTACAAGAAATACATAAACTTCAGGTCCTCGAAGATCTACAATATGGCAAAACTCTACTGCAGCAGATACTTGGAAAGCGACAGCTACCTGAAGGAGGCGCTAGCCAGTGGAGTGATGTGCTAGTCACGGCATATGAAAAATAGAACACAAACATTTGACAACGTATTTAGTTCAATTCAGCAAGCCGAAGACTGGACTATTGTCGACGTTGAATCATCCGAACCGTTTTTTTGAGTCAATTCATACAACAAGATGATGAAGGGGATAAGTTGTCAAAGGCCTCCCACTTCCAGAAGTTGATGGTCGCTATCATCGGTTAAGCCGTTAATGCTTGCTTCAAACGTCGCACTTCTGCCGCGTCGAATGTAATTCCATTAAATTCGACTGAGATGCGACACTGTTTCAGACGTCGAATTTAATTGTCGCACTACAGTCGGATAGATCGGCAAGCTCTGCCGAGCTCGATTTAATTGCCGCACGTAATTAAGCTGTCGCACTGAACTGATTCAAACGTCGCACTTCTGCCGCGTCGAATTAAACTATTTAGTTGGACGCGGCACACGTGCGACGCTTGAACCAAGCATAACAGCTTTAAACGGTACCTGCTTTCCCTTCAAGGAATTTAATCAATTTAATTCAGATAATATTCTTTTAGAAGATCGTTTCATCGTCAATAGAGGACGCGGTTCGTCCTTTTATCAGCTAATGTCTAAATTTGCAGCAACATACCTTTCTTTTAAAAAAAATTAGAATATTTATTCTAACTGTTCCAATTATTCTATCTAATTATTTCTTATTTACAATCAAGGAATAATAAACTAAATGGTACATCGCATATGATAGATCAAGCACAGGAAAGGTACGGTGGTCTTCTATCAGAATTAACTCAAATCAAACAGTTCATATCTAGGTCTTTGAAGCGGCCTTGCAGTTGGATTTGTCGTCTCGGCCGAGATTGTAGCTCAGACATTTCAGCGTCAGAACCTGCCCTAGATGTCGATGGATCTAATACTTACGTTTTCGTCGCTGTTTGCGTTGAGTGGCTTCTTTTGCGGCGCGATAGTGTCGGAATGATGGGGGATGCCTTTGATTATCGGTGTGGGTTCGTTGACGGGGGTGGCAGCAGGTCTGATGTGTATGCCATTACATCTTATCGTGCTCCGCGGAGTCTGGATGGTGTACGACTTACTGTCTTTTTCGGGGACTTTGCCATAGGTCCAAGGTTCATGTCTGCAGGTTTTGGTGGACAAGCATAAAAAAAAGCAAACATAAGAATGCTTGGATGCACAAGGCCTGCTATGCGAGTGTGCAGCAACTGTCCTTCGGATAGTGTAGCGAGGACGTGGTGTGGATAAAGTTGCACGTTGAGTCGAATCGCCGGAATTCAGCAATGAAGGATTGTGGTCCATTGTCAGTGTGACATATCTGCGGTACCCCGAAGCGGAAAGAAGGATCCTTTGTGGCAGTGATTTGTGTTTGAGCGTCTGGAAGGAGATCCGCTTCTATCCAGTCCGTAAAATGGCATACTTTAACAAAGTATGCTCTGTTCTTATGTTCAAAAAGGCCCTGACTGTCTATCATGGTAGGTTCGGAGCGGGCAGAGACTTGATACTTTAGGATCTACAGTTTGGTACTTAGCTCATTCTGTGCATGATGTGCACGTCTCGTCAATGGCCATTCCAGACCAAAAAAGAATTTCTTTTGCCATCCTTATATTTAGGGCGGCCCCTAAGCCGTTGCCATGTATTTTTAACATTTCTTTTTGCATAGATGATGGCACCATTAACTGGCTTCCTTTGTAAATGAGACCATAATTTACATAACGCTTCTCTGTAATTCCAGTATGGTTGCAGCGACCGTTCTTTGCTCAGCTGGTTTGGCCAGCTTCTCTGTATCGTAGTTGACAGTAAAGAGAAATCTTGATCAGTCTGAGTTGCTGAGCGCAAACCTCTCTTAGTCGGACCTTTCAAGTTGGGTATTCTTTTGTTCAGTGCGGAAAACCCGAAAATCGTTGTAAATTTCGATTCTGGAGACTTCACATAAGGTTGTGCGCGACAAAGTGTCTCCAATGTAAAGCGATGAGCCTTTCTCGTATTCAAATCGACATACTAATCGCTGCAGTATAGATATCATGCCTTGAAGTCCCACTGGCGCTTTGTTTAGGGCCTTCGGAATATGATATTTAGAGGTTTGCAGTCAGTGTGAACGTCAGTGCCAATATGCCCAAAACGTTTTAAGAGCATTTTGAAGATCGCCGGGCATTCCGTCTCAATTTGAGAGCAGCGCTGCTTGGTAGCTGTAAACGGGCATGAGATGTAAGCGATGGGCAGCAGTTGATCTCGATCGTTGTGCTGCAGTAGTACGGCTCCAAGCCCATCTTCGCTGGCATCAACCCTACCCGTTTATTTGTTGCCTATGTGATGGAGTTTGGGTTTGACCAAGAAGTCCTTACATAAAGAAACCATGACCAAACTTGATAAGACCAGCAGACATGGTGGCAACTTTTGAATTCAAGACGCCAGCATTTAAATTACACATCTATATACAAGATATACACCACGTAGTTGACTGTCATATGAAGCAACCTCGCGTTCCTAGGAGTAAGGAATGCTTGAAATACTTTGGTGATTTAATGAACCTGAATGGCAAGAGAAATTCAAAAACAAATCGGTCGACTTGCGAGAATCGGCCCATTGCTCCAGAAGGCGCATTCCATGTGCAATGAAGACAGTACCTTTACAACAACAGCAAAAACAACAACAACATCAACATCAACAAGAGCTATTTTCTCTAGAATTGAAATTTACGAACAAATCGAAACATAAAAAATAAACTCAAGGCGAAAGCTGAAAAAGTAAATTCACTTCCTGAGGACAGACGCATTCTCTCAAGCGGCAGGGCTAATAGGGTTGAGAGTGCCACCAAAATATGAGCTCGCGTTTATATTTTTACGCACTAATGGATAGCAGACACTCACTACAGCAGCTAATGTGGATTACGTATCTTGGTCTCGTCTCATGCTGATGCATCACTCCGCCATTTTGACGTGGTAGTCAAGCTCGGAGACATAGCATGGATGAACGTATCAAGACATGGCTTTGTTGGGAGAAGACATGGACATCTTTTCAAGCTTTAGCGTGAAGTTCCGTCAACTCAACCATAGTGAATATGAATGAAATGCCTACAAATATTATAAAAACCGGGTCGTCCGCACTGGCTGCACCGATTTTGATAATTATTAATCAGTCTTTCAAGGAAGGTATCTTCCCGAATAAGTTAGACCTTGCAAATGTTATACCCGTCTTCAAATCTGGTCCCACAGAAAAATGCGTGAAATATCGACCTATCTCGTTGCTCTCTAATTTAAGCAAAGTAATCAGGAAAGCCATGTACGCGGTCTTTACGAGTTTCTAGAATCTCCTAAAATTATTTATGATCAACTGTTCGGCTTCCATAAGCAACACTCTCCTAATCACACCTTAGTTAATCTCGTTAGTAAAATAAGTGATATACTAGACCTCGGCGAATATCAGTGTAGCTTGTTTTGGGATTTGCAAAAAGCGTTTGATACTGTTAATCAAAACATTCTCTTACAAAAGCTGGAAGTATACGGTATTTGTAGAGTTTGCCTTTCGTGGTTCTCATTTTACATTATAGGACGAAAGCAATTCGTTCGTATTGAAGATGACTGGTCTAAGATTTCCCCTATTGATTTTGGTGTTCCCAAGGTTCCGTATTAGGGACCCTGCTGTTTCTAGTTTATCTAAACAAGTTTATAGATGTTTGTCTTCTAGCTTTGCTCAGCATTTTGCTGACGATACTGTTATATCTTTCAGTTGTTTTCTCCTAAGCGCTTGAAAATACTAATGATCTCGCAGTTAATAATCTATTTAATATCTGATGATTTTGTAGAATTTTTTCATTTGCGTTGCGGGGAGCAACAAATTGTCCATCGTAGTAAATGCCGTGTCGCTGCGCCTTTCTCCTCTCCAAGTTAGTTCGTGAACGAAAAAATCTGACATTCGAAGCTATTTTCTTATTTATGAATATCACTATATGAAACGTGGTTTTGGATGGCATTTTGCTTTCGGATAAGAGCGATGGCCATATCTAGCACCCGGATTAGGGATTTGACGCAGGCTATGTCTTGGGAGTCGAGGCCTGAGAACAATAGAAGTGAAAATTGCCTGCCCTTGTCCCTCCGCGATGCAGAGAAGGGGTTTATTTGACTTCACAATAGTGACAGAGAGTCGCCCTAAGATGAAACGTACCGTTTTATTCTATTTGAAAAGAAATCAGCGCGGACACTCACACTTACACATAAACGCAAGACTTCTTAAGCAAACGCTGTATATGGCTGTCACACCAAGATGCGTGCAACACTGTGCTGCTTGAATCCCTAAAGTAAGCATACGTGCAACGACTATGTGAATAGGCCAGCCTGCTTTTTTGATATCCACCGTGCAGCAGGACAATTCGAAAGGTTGACATTAAAAGTTTTCATTTTCTCATCACTATCATAACGGCTTTATGACGCCAGAGCATGTACGAGGAACGCAGTAACTCATTTCCACTATCTCGCGCACTTGCTTCCCATGAACCCGTGGAGAACGGCATGGTCCGCCTACACTGCGAACTCGTGAGGTCCACGTGAGCCGAAGTGTTTATATCCGTCTCGTGGTCACCGTACCGCGTTCACGAGGCTCATCTTAACTGTAAAAGGACTTTGTGATCGCGGTTTTTTTCAAATATTGAATTCGAGAATATTAAGTTTTAGCCATGGAGAAATTGAAATTTGATGTTGTTGAACTGATTGGCGTTAAAAGAGATGGCAATGTGCTGACAAAAGATCAGATTTATTCGTTTGTTGACCAAGTTGCCAAGAATGCAATTCATGATGGTCAACTTGGAGCAATGTTGATGGCTATTTATTTGAATGGTTTGTATACTTTATGTTCTCCTTTTTTCATGTACCGCTGGCTCAAAATCAGCCCTAGTTACATGCGACCTTGTATCGCTGAGGATGGATTGAGACTATAAGGTCCTGCTTATGTGAATTAGTTTACTTATACTGACCTCATGAAATGCATCAATATTCCTTTTTAAAATGGTGCATCTGAGTTACCATCAATGTTTTAGCAGTCAAAGTTTTGACTTGAGATACAATTTGATTGTTTTGCAAGCTTTTCATCCATCTTTGTTGATTTGCATGTGCATATTAGAGGTGTATGGGATGAATGAGTAACTAGATAAATGGATAGATCCATGAATAGGTCAATAGTTCTTGTTTGTGATTTGCTTTAGGAATGTCCAGCGAGGAAGTAATTGACTTGACAGTAGCCATGGTTAAAACTGGGGAGACTCTTTGCTGGCCAGAAGATTGGAAACCTCTTATTGTAGACAAGCACTCTACAGGTGGTGTGGGTGACAAAGTTAGCTTAATACTTGCCCCAGCTTTAGCTGCCTGTGGTTTAAAGGTCAGTTAAGTGATATTAGTTTTATGTGAAAAGTTTTTAAGCACAATATTGTTCCTCTTTATATGCTGTCTTCCTTAGTTAGTCATCTGTGTGGGCTTGTCTTGGTTGAGTTTGTGGTTGTCAACAGGGATCGATTTTGACACATCTCTTATGACATATTCAGCTCTAAACTTTATGGTTTCTTTTCAATTTCTTTGCTTTAGTTTATATAGAATTAAAAATCATTTTATACAGTCAACTGTTTGGAATATATTTTTAAAAAGGATTTATTTGACTTGTCAGAAACTTTCGCTTCAATATCTTAGATAATGGCCAAGTATACAATGGATACTTACTTCTTAAAACCTTAAGAAGTATCCATAAAGCATTGCTTGTTGTTTTCACGTTGAGGTCAATAATAGTTGCCTTTATTTGTATGTGGTAATTATCAAAGGGTTTTCTTTTCAACTTTAGCTTCTTTGGGATAAAGTCAACGACATTAGTATTTATGGATATTTACTAGGAGCTAGTGCCATTTGCTTTTTTAAATGTTCATCTTCAAATAAATGGAATTTTCGCAAAAGTATATGTGCATTCTTTGAATTCCTACAGGTAGTGTTAACTTTTCGTGACAAGTTTGAGCAGTCTAATCTGGAAATGTGATCTTGTTCTTGTTTCATTTGAGCATGGTTTCTTACAATCGAAAGAGATCTCCAATTTCAATTTGTTTTAATTGGTGCATTTTAGCTAGCCTTGTGTTTTTATTTGCTCATCATCTTCTCTGTGAGGCAAATGAGAACTTCAGGACCATGAGCTTGTTGCAAGACAAGTTATGTTGTATGTGTTTTGTGTTCTTGGGCTCCTGAGCTTCAAAGTTTCAAATTTATTATTTCTGTGCTGTTAAGCCCATATGCTTGGAAGTTTCAAACTTATCATGACTGTACTTTCTTTGATTTCTACATTTGTAGTTGAAGACTTGGAAGGAGTTGTAAATTTTTCTGGTTTTAAGTAAAATAGTTGTCCTTTCTAGGTGCCAATGATTTCTGGAAGGTCACTTGGGTTCACTGGTGGTACCCTTGACAAGATGGAGTCTATTCCGGGCTATAGAATACACTTATCTCCTGCTGAAATTTTTGCTTGCCTGGCGAATGTTGGCTGTTGCATTGTGGGGCAGACAGAGACGCTTGCTCCAGCCGACAAGAAAATGTTTGCAATGCGAGATGTCACCAATACAGTGCCTTGCAAGCCTCTGATTGTAAGCTCCATAATTTCCAAGAAGGCAGCGGGTATGAATAAGTCTTTAGCATAGATTTTGCATGTTATTGATAGCAATCTGGCTATATTGTTTATTTTGATTTTTAGTACCGGTGTTGAAAGGAGAAATTGGAGAAAGGGAGGGATGAAAATTTGCCTAAAATTTGTGGACACCTGTTATGGGTAACCCCAAGGGAAGTTTAGATCATATTAGAGGCTGCTAAATTTTGTTTGAAGCAGGGTTGGGAAAATACCATGATTTAAATTAAATAATAAAAAAATCAGATTTTTTAAATTTGAATCTGACTTCTCAACTAAAATCAGATTTTAAAAAAATTTAAATTTTTGATTTTTAAATTTCCCATATTCTAGCCCAAACAGGGTGCTAAATAGGTAGTTCGTCTTTTATAATGTGAGAGTATTTGGCCATGCTAACTATGTAGCCACATTGTTGATGCATGCAACTGTGCAAGTTACAACTGACTTTATTAGTTGCTTATTAACTGCATAGAATGTCTAGCTCATGAACTTGTGCTAATGTCTATTCTTTGCAATTTCATCTGTCTGTACCAAGGCGTACTTTCATAAGGGCCTAACCATCGGCAGAGGAAGTTGAGGCTCTTCTGTGTGATGGAAGCAGGGCAAACCAAGCATCCAGGTAAGCCATGGTTGCGTGAAGACAACCATAGTGCCATTAATTCTTCACTTAATCAGAAAGTTTGCAACCTTGCAATAAGGAGATAGCAATAAAAAGCAGAAGAAAGGCCTGGTTTGCCCGTCTGGAACCGGCTGTTGTAGCATCAGTCACAACGCAACTTGTCAAATGCGATAGAGCAGACGTTGCTTATGTGTGGAAGAATTTTGGAAAAAAAAACAAATGTCAGATTCGTGCAATGGCAAGATTATCCAAAAGAAGTTGAAAGGCAGTTATGAAAAGCCATTGGATTTCATCTTATGGTTTACCTCTACGCCTTAATTTTTAAACATGGATGCTGAACAAAGAAGAAAGATTGGCGGCACTTGAGTATGTCTCTGTGCAGTTTCTTCACGTAATGCCCATGTTGGTATTCATTAATATTTCAGAGCAAAGTCACATCCATTCCTTTGTTCTGCTCAGATATCCCTTAAAAAATTTTGAGTTAGAACTTAGCACGTACCCCAGGTGATTTGCCAGCTGATTTACGAAAAAGTATTGATTTCTCGTTCCTTAAAGCGTCTTTGGTTGAATGCTTTGGTTTGCAGCTGCTTCCTTGACGCATAGACCTTTGCAAGCCGTCCTGTCGTCTATTAAGGGCCTGCGTCTCGAAACTCATTCGCGTTTGAAACGAGATATTTCGAGAAATTTCTCGTCTCGTTTCAAACGAGACCGATGTCCGTCTCGTCTCAAAACTTCTCAAAACTCAAAAAGTTTCGAGACGCAGACCCTTATCGTCTGTGCTTCACCGTTTCAATAATCTGATTCCGCGTAAAATTTTCTATGTGTTAAGAATAAGACGTCGATGAAATGCAACTGGTTTGTACTTGTTTCATTATCTCTCAAACAGTTGCAGTCAGATAAAAAAAAAGTTTTTTAATTGAAATCATAAAAAAATTCAAAAAAATCACTTGATTTAAATCAAGATAATTAAATCGGTCAACCGTTGTTCGAAGGCGATTGTTGCTTGATTTTTTTCTCCAACGAAATTTTGTGTTTATTAAGTCTTAATCGTAGGTTATTTAAGGTTGTTTCCGGCCCCCTCAAGTTGTTCCGTGCATGCCTGGTGCCTACAGGCTTTTGAAATTATAAAGCTCATTTTTCCTGCGAACAGCTTTTTGCCGTTACTATTTCATGCCTTTGATTTGAATTGCTGCTAAATATTGCTTCACATGAAATCGCTGTCATGCAAGTGGCCTGTCATAAACAAGTCACTGCAAGCTAGATGCACTTGGTCTTCTTTAGAAGGCTTGAACTGCCTGCTTCTGGACGTGAAGGCTGGGCGTGGTGCGTTCTGCAAAACTCAGGAGGAGGCACAAAGTGCGGCGTCTGCTCTAGTTTCTGCAAGCGAGGGTCTCGGCATCAAAACGGTAGCCTTAGTCACGGAAATGGATGAACCCATAGGCTACTTCATTGGAAATTCTCTAGAAGTATTAGAATCAGTTTCGTGTTTGCAGGGAAATGGTCCTGATGATATCTTGTCGTTGGTGATTGAGCAAGGTAAGATTCGGCTTCGATAGTGTGGCTTGTTTACCCCTATGTAATACGAGCCCGGTACGTGGTGATCAGGATGGTACCGTGGCACCGAGTTCTAATTCTGGTCCTGGTTGTAATGCTGATCGTCTTAGTGCTTCTGCTTGGAAATCTTAACTGGAAATCGTAACGCGTTCCTAAATCTGTTGTCCTAAATCCGCCTCTTAATCCGGATATTTTCGTAAGTTTTGTGTGCTTCAGTCGCCCGTTTAGGGGCATAAAAGGGGCAAGGGACTGTATGTTTGTTACTAGACTAATAATAAAGTTCAGATGTTGATAGTATGTAAAATGGTGTCGCTATTATTTGTTCGAAAACTTGCTTGTTCAGCGAATCCTGCGGCGGGGTTTTCGTAGCCTGTAGTCTGTAAAGTTACCGGCGAGATGGAGTGTCTTGCGGCGAGGGTACCAATCCTCGCTTGAAGGCCAAAAGTTATTCGACTTTCATGTGAAAGTTCGAAATGCCCTCCAACGGCGTCAATAAGTTAAGGGCTTGTCGCGTATTGACAAAATGTCTGCCAGAATCGAATCTCTATGGTGCCCTAGCTAGAGGTATCAGCTAGCTGTAACGCATCCAATTAGACCAATGTCTCCCCAGGCTCTTCTTGAAATTTGCTTTAGGAAGACCTAAATGACAGAACTCCTAAATCCAGGAGCGTTCGCAAAGCTGATGATGGTGGCTTGATTTTCTTTGACCGGTTCTTGCTGCAAGTAATTATTTTGTACGCACTAATTTACCCATGCAGTGTGGAACCAAGTATTGGAATGAAAACTTTTTGCTAATGGGTCCTTATGCGCATGCTTTTAAATCTAATCCAGCCTTTATTAACTATTGACTTTTATTTTCTTTAACTGAACTTTTTTGGAAAGCCGTCGTTAGGAGAATGGTATATTCAGCGACTTAAGCTAGTTTAGGAATTAAAATTCTGATTCCGTAAGAACAAGCGCCCATTCCCGCTTTATGAATTTATGAAAAGTTTGCTTTTTGTGTAATAAGAGGTTTAAATCTTATCTTAACGGGTGACAGCGGCGAATGTTTTCAAATGTTGACGGACGTGTGGTGTTTCTTGAGGATCTGTTCTAGGCCCTCTACTAGAAATATTATGCGTAAGTAACCTCCTCCTGCGCATCTCTTGTGGAGTACCACTACTTGTAGCTGATCGCAGCATTACTTTGTGCAGGTAACCGCCCTTGACGAAAAATGAGTGAATTCGATCCATATTCTTAATATTTTTCTTAACACTTATAGAAATCCTACATGTTTACCTGAATTTGTGATCTAATTGCCAATGTGTTTATAGTAAGCATGGTTCGTAACGTGACATCTTGTTTGGCTTACTTATAATTTCACACCTCTCATGCTTCATAAACCTCCTGGAAGCAACGCTTGCTGCTTTTCATCAATATCCTTTTTCATGTTATCAAATAAACTCGAATAAAAATTGCTATGTTGCAAACTTGACTCGATTAGCCCTGGCCAAGAGGAGGTCTGTCCTCCTTAATTGCATAGATTTCGTTTCCTTGAGGCACTTAAATTATATTTCTTCAATATTGTTATTTAAATTCCTGCTGTCCTTGGTTATCGTTAATAATATTTTAAGTATGGGAGTGCTTGTTAGTTTATGGAGCACTTATTGAGGAGATAACGCCTTGCTATTGATGTTTTCTTGTTGTTGTTGTTGTTGTTGTTAGCAAACAGCTATGTGCATACAACAAGCCAATGGCTAACAAAAGCTTCTTACCACTGTCAAAATAAACATCGCATCTCGACACTTAAACTAGCCTAAGTCCCCTACATCTTCCGAAGGCTGTGCACCAAGGCCATCCAGTTTTTATTACCTAACCTTGTGTCTAGCTTTTTCCTGACGTACCCAGCAAACTCTCGTCGTGGGTAAGATCAGCACTAGAACAACACGCTTCGCAAACTTCTTATCTTACTCCAAGCGGCGCTTTCCGAATTGCCTACGGAGCCTTCGGTAAAGACAGATTGCTCTGAATGTTTTCCGCTAGTTTTTACCGAAAAACGAAACTTAGCGCGGTCACTAAAGCGGGAAGTCCCCTCGCTACGAAGCAGTCACGTAGCCCTGGAAACGTATACTATGGTTTTCATAAACCAAATCAACCAAGTTGTAGCAGCAAAGAATGACTTCCAGTGCAGTCGATTTTCGTCCTTATGCGGCGACGCTGCTAGGTTCCGGTTCTGTCTGGATTGTGTTGTTCAGCGCATGTCATCGATATTTATCACCTACTCTGTTTCCTATAAAGTTATATTGTCTGAGTTTTTTCAAGCCAGCCCAATAGATGGCTTGCTTGGTTGCCGGCTGGCACTTGATTTGACACTAATTTTGTTTTGAAGTCTGTTCATCTTCTAAAGTGGTTCTGAACGCAAAAGATGTTTTTTTGCACACGTACGCATGCATGCATGTGTGTATGTGTGTGTGTGTGTTTGTGTGTGGGTGTATGTATGTATGTATGTATGTATGTATGTATGTATGTATGTATGTATGTATGTATGTATGTATGTATGTATGTA
>QQSS02208288.1:0-11601 GCA_003687565.2 Craspedacusta sowerbii
ATGTATATATGTGTATATATATATATATATATATATATATATATATATATATATATATATGTACACACATACATGTGTATGTATATATATATATATATGCATACACGTGCATATATTTATGTGTGCATATACATAGATGTCTGTAATATGCGTGTATGTATATGTATATATATAAACATATATATATATATTTATATTTATATAATCGATGTATATTTTTGGTACAGAACGAGCTTAATGGAATTCCCAAAACTATGCGCTTGTCAGGAAAAAAAATAATGTTACTGCAAAAGTGATACACTCTTGCTACAGATACGAATGCAAGTTTGGATCGCATTCAGTGAGTATTGCTTGCATGTTTTTTTTCTCGGGAGGATGTCATCTTGAAATGCCGTGAAACCTACAAAGTCATAGGCATCGTAAATCCAACGCGTTTGAAGATATACAGATTGCATACTGAGCTTAGCCTAACTCAAACGTGCCTGCGCATCTAAGGAGCACAAAACTTGCAAAATAGTCCTTGTACTCGACTTACTTTCAAGCAAGAAGCTTGGTACCCTTCCTCTCAGGATAATACATAGTCTATGCAGGCACTAAAAACCAAAGGGAATCTAATACAAGAAGTGTATATAAATATTTAACAACCTACTTACTAGAGAACCACTATAGAGTAACTTAAATTTTGCTCCTCTAGAAAAGGATTTTTTAAAACCTTTAGTTTTGAAGGAGCAACAGCACAAGTATTCAATGCATTGCCAAGAATAGCAAATTCAGGGTATAGCACAACTGAGCATTGATGCCCTGAGTCATGACACAACATTTACCATCAGGGGTTAACTTCCAAAAATGCTTGGTTAATATTATGGTTAGAAGAAATACAGCTTTTTATCTACCATTTCACTATATTTTTTTTAAATTTGAAGTTAGCAGTTTTTCAATCTACACTAGAAATCGCACTACACAAATCCAGCCCGTCAGTCTAAACCTCTCAGCAAAATCCCTTTTTTTGCACCACCTCATCACTTATGTGAATTGAGATGGGATGATCAAAATGAAAACCCCTTCTCTCTCTGGACGAGATATCACATCGACATGGGTCCATCAAACCCTGTAAGAAGTGGAAAGACATATGACATCCAAAACGTTACATACTGCTCTTGGTAAACATAAATGATCACTGAAGGGAGAAAAAACTTCACACACGCCTCTGTATATTCATTTAGAACACATGTATCATGCCATACATAAAAGTCCAGACCAAAAGATAAGTAAACAGCTCTCCGAAGATGCCATTTGTCCAAACATGAGATTTCGTCAAGAAATATCGGTCCCATTTTGATTGAGTTTTCAACCCAAGCAATACCGACATGATCGCAGAATTAACTAAGTAGAAGGCAAATCCATAAAGTCCTGTTAAACCCAAAATCCCTGCAGCTGAGCCTGTTACCACGGCAAGAAAAGCACGGCAATATTCCACCAGCGCCAGATTATTGCGAATGGCAAATGGGCTATATGCTTCTAAATCTTTACCTGCGAAGTCTTCTGCATCAGCCATGTCACTAAAATTCTATAAAGACCAAATGCAATGCCACCATGAAATATCTTTTGTATACTGTTGGACAAAGACCTGCACCAGACCACTCTGCAATAGCTAAAAGCAATATTTCATCAAGATAGACTTTCTAAGTATTTCAAAGGCTTCTATAAGTAAACTAAACTAAGTATGCTTTTCAGAGACAAAGCAACAAAAGCTCTGAACTAACACTTCAAACTCAGCTTAAATTTACACCATAAACGATGTGCCAAGCTAGAAATATCACCAGCATGTGACTTATAGAGAATAAGATGTCTCATACAAAGTAAATTCTATGCGTAAAGAGAAAGTTTGTTGAGGCTTTTCAGCTTTCAGATCCAACTATCACCAAGTGCAATACGTCAGACGGTCACAGGCACATGCTTGGCCAGGCACATGTACCTGCATTATCACAGGTAATGGAACTCTAAAGACAAGCCGCAAAGGGTCAATAGCTTTTTCTGGCATAGTTTGTAACTAGCACACAACACTGTGGCTTTTCCACAAGATCAACACGCAAACTTGCCCTGGCTGAAAAACATTCTTCGAATTGGTCCAAGGGATTATCATGAAATTACAATGTTGCTCCTATCATTTTATTGAAAACTACATCATAAACAAGTTTGCAACAAAAAAATTCACAAATATCGCGAATATTATAGACATTGACAAGTACTAAATGTAGTACTGGACGTAGCTGCTGATCCTCATTGGGAATGGAATTGTTCATAGCTTCCACCATGTCCAAAGACAGCTAGATAATACGCGGTTTTGATTTCAGTCAGTTCCTAGCTACCAATGCCTTTAATACACAGAGCCATAAATTTTACTGCTGTAGGCTATCTGTCAATACTACTTTTAGAATCCTTGTTGTTGTTGTTGTTGTTGTTGTGTTGTTGTTGTTGTTGCTGCACAAAACGATTACAACGAAAATGGACAGTGTTGCCAATTTTGTCACTGCAAGTCCATTTTCGACTGAAAGAATCATCTAGTACCTCCGCGATGATTAGCAACTACTTGCATGTCAACGACAGACATCCTAAGCAGATTCTGAAACCATTTCGTTAAGTAATTATCAAAAAAGTTATTTGAAATACGTTGAGGTATCAACATCCTATAGCACGGACTTCGACCGTCGGCCGGGCGGTCGGACTGAACAAGGTAGAAGTTGCGCCCTATTGATTTACAACCTCGACCAGACTCTTTTTTCCTTATCTTTGCAGATGGTCCGTTAGGAGGTATGAGGACGAAAATGTCCTGAACGCTCATGCAAATAAATGCGCTTAGAAGTTCTTTCGTTTTTGGGCAGTGCATCGCGACACTGCAAAAATGGTAAGTGGACGTTTGCAGTATTCTGTAATTACTCTGTCTGTGCGAGGTGGAGCTAACCGGTGTAGAAAGGCCACGGATTTTGGTCCATTTATTAGTCACCTTCGTATGACTTGCCTATTTTACTTTTATGCCATTATGAAACCCCGGACAAGCTGTGACACTTGTCGACAATGTTTACCATAGACAAGCTCCCTTGCGTTAAGCTGGCCTCACAGACTTCTTTAGTGATACAAAAAGCCATTAAACCAGAGGCTCTCTGCTTCTTCCTCATGGCCACCGATTAACTCGATTCGATTTGGTAAACTATAAAGTTAAATGAGCTACGTCATGGAATAACCTACCTGAGCATTGCTGCCTTGATTCGCATTTCCTGACTAAGACCAACTTAAAAGATCATGCAGAACATCCTGAATGCTTACTAACTAGACAATACACTTTAGTCTCCAGTAACATTCTCCATACATTCAGTCACTATTCTCTGCCTTCCAACATATGTATCACCATGAGTTCGCACTGACTCTCACGCTTTTACATTCTTACACCTACCCTTGAAACCTTGTAGACTCACCCTCATAGTTACCAATCTAGAGTAGTCTCTGACTAATTGGTTATCCTCTTGCATGGTATGATTATTTTTTTTTTCATTTTATGAGAACAGCACATCTGTTGTAATTGTGTTCTGCATTCATAGTGTGTCACCTTTTCTTATGTCATGAGAAAAGATGTTGTGGTCTTAGAAAAACATTTGAGCTGGTGTGTTGTAGTGAAAGGAAAAGCATTTTGTGGCATTTTAAGCAAGCTAGTACCAACAAGCTATGATTTTAAATGTTGCCTTGGTTGCTTTTACTTACTGCCCATTCCTTTGGGTCTTAGAGGATCTAACGACTTCGTGATAAGGTAGTTATATCTTTGATGACGGTGCTTCCCTTATTGTGCTATGGAATTGTTTTTGATACTCAATTGCCACAGTTACAAGTGGAGTTATCATTCTTGTTTGATATATTGGTTAGTATTGCATGCTTTTCAAGCAAGTATTACCCAGTTCTTTTATGCAATTATTGACCCTACAATCTATTCTATGCGAAGGGTAGGGTATGCTTATGGCAGGATTTGCATCTGTCGCAGCCTCAATAGCCTGTATGATCATTTGTCCTTTTTGGACTTGTGCTGAGGTTGCTTTACCGAAAAATTCCCTCCAGTACACATATGTTTAGCAACCTATTGTGCTTTCAGGTCTTGATGAATTTGGATGAATACAGATTATATAATAAATACCTGGTAAATCATTGGTTAAATGTGGTGACAAGCCTGATGAATGCTTGCTATGCATTTTATCATCATGAAGGTGCTGAAGGATTAGGACCGTTAGGCCTTGTTACACCTGGAATGAATAAAATAACCCATTTTATTTGTGTTTGAGAGATGAGCTTGCCCATACACTACGGGAGCTTGCACCGTTTTAGCCTGTTAATTGATTTCCAAAATCCGGGACGCTTGTGTTTCAAACAGTGTGCATTTTAAAGACTTGAAGAGAAATGGTAATGTTTGAGTGTTAGCTTCCTTGGGTTTTGGTATTATTGTGTCATCAATATAATGTCCAAAATTTAGCTATTAACACAACCTAGTTCAGAGTATGCAGGCTTTTTGTGCAAGTATTTTTGTCTCGTCTGGATGTCGGAAAGTTATGCTGCCTTGACTGTTAGGCACGCAGATGCAGTGAAGTTTTCTATCCCGGGAATACTTTAAATGCTGCTTGACATTATGAATTCTGAGGCATAGTGTTTCAAAGTAAAATAATTTGGTAAATCAGCAATTGAAAAAATACTTGTATGTATGGGTGCTGTTGCCCGTAGCCCCTGTAACTCAGGAAATGCTAAAAACGACAAATTGTCATAATGTTTGGTGTTAGGAAATAATCACTTGGGGTTTTGGGGGGATGTGTGATTAACAGCCAACAGTTTCATGTGCAAAAACGTGAATCTGCCTGTTTCATTGACACGTTTGTCGCATCTTAATGTAGGCTCCAAAAGAATCCAAGGCCGAAAAGACCAAGGCCAAAGCTCAGCAGAAAGCCAAGCCAGCGGGGAGTGGTGGTGGCGGAAAGGCAAAAAAGAAGGTATCGGTTATATGTTTTCTTGCGGCTGTGTTTTGCATCCGAGCAAATAGCCTGCATTTGGAATTTGTTTATGATATGGTGTGCAATAGCCCTGATGTATCCTTGCATGACTAATGCATTGTGGACTTGTGGTCTCAACTTGTGATTGATACTATGGTCTCAACTTATGATTAATTTGGTGACCTGCTTACATGGTGCAACGGTGATTGAGGTTAATTAGCGGGCTGTTAGATTTTGGTCAGCACCGTCAGTCCCCTTTCATACAGTTATAATTCATATACATAAGTTTTCAGCTTGCTTTTAGTTTTCAGCTGACTTTTAGTTTCTCTTCTGTAATGGGAAGATATGATGTGAATAGTTTTTCCTGTATTCCCGCTTTTGCTTTTCATGGGGCATTTGCTTGTTCCCCCTTGTTTGTGGTCTCTTTCTCTTTTTAATTTTATTATTTATTACATTTTGGTTTCGCTTTGTAGAAATGGTCGAAGGGAAAAGTTCGTGACAAGCTTAATAACTTGGTTCTGTTTGATAAAGCTACGTACGAGAAGTTGTACAAGGACGTACCCACTTACAAACTCATTACTCCATCCGTTGTGTCTGAGAGGTTGAAGGTCCGCGTCTCTCTAGCTCGCCAAGCCCTCCAGGAACTTTGCAGAAAGGGATTGATTATTGAGATCGCCAGTCATAACTCCCAGCGTATCTACACTCGGGCTACGAAAGAGGGGTGATGCTGCTGTTACTTGATCTTATAATAAAGCCATCATTATTTGCGATTATTCTCTTTGTTTTCTTGTTAGCTTATCAAATAGATTGGTAGGTTTCGCCGGTGCGGCCGGCATTTTTGCTCTTGATTTCGTTGGAATTCATGAAGGTTTAGGCAAATGCATGGTGGATTTAAACAAAATGCCACCGGCAGTAAGGTATCCTGAGAAAGTTTTCTGAAGCGATGCATACACTCATACACTAGCCCTATTCGGTCTCGCTATTCGACTGGGTTGAAACGTTCAGCGTCCCGCCCAGAGGTGCAAAGTCCTGACCTCGCAGCTTGGAGTGTTTCGGGTGAGATCGCGTAGACCTCACCGCCTTGCAGCTTTCCTTCCTATTGATCGCCATCGATGGCTCAGTGTAAGATGTCAGAACCGTGTCAACGTCAAGATCGTTCTTTTCATGAAAAGCATCGGACTGGCTGATTTGGAATCCCCCGGAACGCTCTGCCCAGCTCAAGTACTGGTCGTTCTTGCTTTCTAGTCGTCGGCCCTTATTTTTCTTTGCGGTAGCTCCTTGCCGTGAAAATAGCCGGGGAGGTGCCTCGCGACTCTGACCAGGGTTCTGGGGTTTTCTCTGTCCGTTGTTTTTGCTTATGCAGGCCTGATGTTTGCTGGCCGCATTTTACTTGGCCGTGCCGGACTTGCTATCGGTAGTTAATTTGCACCCTCTACTTTGCCGGCCAACTAGGAGAGCCTCCACGCGGTGGCCGGTGGGCAAGCAGGGTATGTGACATATTTTTGTGGCCACCCTGTTTGGCAAATCTCCTAAGAAGACTTAACCAGCACAGTACGACTTCGTCGTCCGCTGGGAAGGTCTTAAAGAAGAGTGTCTCCTGGTAACAGGGGACAGTGCGATGTCAGCTTCACGATCGTTGGAGCATCGACCAGTCGTCCGAGCCTCCCTTTGAGGGCACGTATCGAGCTCTTTAGCTCCTTGAGAGGCTCAAACAACATCCGACGACTGGCCTCATTTGCTGTCACCGGCGATCGATGGACTGCGCATCCGGGGAAACTCCTGGATCTTCACCATCACCATTACCCTCTACTTTAGCTAGCGCTGTGCGCGAGAAATTGAAATGAAATTCTTTTGGAGAGTAAAATTTTCTTGCGTAGCTATATTTTCTAAATATGTAGATAGTGGTAGAGGTTTCTTAGCAGCTAACCTACTCAAGCAAAAAGTTGATTTGCAGGAATTTTGAAAAGATTGCTAGCAGCTCTTAAGTGCGTGCGAGTTTGCGGAATCATAGGGTGAGAGGTTATCGAGGAATAGGTGTGTAATAACTGGTTCCTCTAATTTATAGAAAGGAAGATGAAGTAGTATGTAAAATGCACAGTTTGCATATAGCCGTATGAACGTTATTATCAAGATTCATTTTTAATAGTTAGGACAGGTGTGAGAAGACTATTTGTTATTGCAAATCTAACCGGCTCGTACATCTCTTAAACCAAGAAGTCCTAAAAATTGTTGAGCGATTGGGCTATCGGATAAGTGTTGAGATGCGTAGTGATTGAAATTCGGTATAATGCTCCCTGTTCAAGTGTTCGCCGAGTTTATATTACAAATGAAGCAGAAGCAAAGCGCTGCAGTTTGAGCAGAATACTTCAACACATTGCATAATATCCAGATGCAGCCCAGCAAGTTAATCTTCCCTGTGATGTTTCTTGAATCGAACTACTAACCTTAGTTAATCGCATTAACTCGAACGAACATACCTAGAAATGCCCGCGATGATTCGATAGTTTCGTTGGCTTTAATCTATCGAAAACATCTTTCGCGAATGCTTTTCTACCCTAATAATAACAGTTTTGACGAATGTCAGTCTTGTCATCAGATAGGGATCGACCCAGTTAATCTATCTCGCCTTGCCTCTTGAAAGTTTTATCGACCTTTTAACTTTCTTTGTTCGGTGGCCTTGCAGATCAACATGGCTCAATCCAAATGACCCACGTGACACGTGACGATCTTCAAACCCTTTTTTTTTCTTCACAGTTTCAAGACAGTTATCCCATAATAGGGCGTAATCAGGAGCTTGGGATGTATGTTAAAGACTTTTCCTATACTTACCAGTTTCCACATTTGGTAAGTATATATATATATATATATATATATATATACAGGGTGTGATTAGCGCAGGCGTGGCAATTGTCTTTCAATGATGTTGATCATTTGCAACAATCAGTATTCATATCATGGTTGAAGGAAAAGTGCGCCTCATGTAAGTCTTGACGCAATAGAAAAGTACAGTATTTTTTATTATCTATCTATTTTTAGTATATATCTAATTTTTGAAAGTCATCTATTTTTGTAAGTATCTAATTTTGCTATCTATCTATTTTGCTATTTATCTTTTTGTTATCGCTGATTTTTATTATCTATCTTATTTTGAAAATTATCTATTTTTATGTATATATTTTTAGTATTTATCTGTTTTTTATATTTATATTTTTATTATTTATCTTTTTTTATTATTTTTTTCTATTTTATCTTTTTTTTTTCTTTTTCTTTTTTATTATATAACTAGAAATTTATTTATATCCTAAAAATATTTCTTTACATCGGGCACAATGTTATCTTTCCACCGGCACTGACGTAACGGCCTGGAAATACTTCTTGGTGCTTTCGACGATTTCATTAAAGCCATCAATGTTGGTGAGAAGTTGGCTTTTCCGCTTCGTTGATCGAAACCACTTTGATGTTGCCACTTCGCTCTTCAGTTTCTCGACCTTGTTTTGAGTATTGAACTGCAAAATCTGCATTGCCTTCGTTCCGAATAGAATTGCTCGCTCTTGGCTTCTTCGTTCCATATTCAAAATCGCATTCTTCTCCTCTTGCATTCTGCTTCGCGATTTTTCTTCTTCAAGTCTGCTCTTCAAGTCCTTGACGAGGTCCTGCTGTTCTTCAAGAAGAAGTTGAGCGCGGTCTCTCTCTTCCTCTTCGTATGAAAGTTGTCGACTCAATGTATACAGCGCTTCCTTCGACTTGCTTGCCTCAATTTCAGATTTCTTTAATTTCGATCTAATGAAATTTGTTTGAACATTCATCAGGGACAGCTCTTTCACATGCTCATCGCAAGCCATCTTAGACTGATCCAAGGCCGATGATAGTACTGTTATCTTCTCGTGTTGGAGTTTGATAGTATTAACAAGATCCTTCTTCTCTTCTTTCCACACTTCTTCTCTGTCATTCATTTGCCTCTTTAGAAGTTCTATTTCTTCTTGCTGTCTTTTCATAATCAATTTCATCTCCTCATTTTCTTTTTGATTTTGAAGCAATTGATCGTCTTGCTGCTCTACAATCTCTGAGAGGATATTGTTGTGCCTCAACATTCGGCACTTCTCATTAATGAGCGTCTAGAATGGAAGCAAAACTTTAGTTACTCAAGACAGCAATATGATTCAATTCCATGACACGAACTATGGTATAAGCATACTTTGCACAATCATGCTTGAATTGAACCCCAGCCAAGCAAGGTTTGGGTCACTTTTGGAACAAAAATCAGTAATTTTTTGTTATTCTGTATATAGCCATATAGTTCAAAGAACTTACCATTTCTCTGCTCCAAACTTTGTTTGACTTCCTCAACCACTTCAGAGCAGCTTTGCTTTTGGGGATGTTCGTATTCTTCCGGCTTGAACAATAGTCGTGTTGCAAGCCGCTCAACAAAGGTGCACTCCGCACCTCCATATTGGCGTACCAGCGACGCCTGTGGTGTGCTGTTGAAGGGACCGAGGACTGATTGATCCCAACGTCAGACGTACACCGTCTCGCCATCGCCCTCCGACGACGAACAATTGTCGGACTTTCTTCCGACATCCGTATTTATCACAATTCACTTGCTCCACAACTACACTGACTATCTCCGATTCTCATCTCGTTATGATGACCAAAGCAAGGCAACACGCCGCTATATTGCGAAAATGACGTCCTCGTCTCATCGGGAATTTGACGTCAAAGCCGCACCACGGGTTATTGTGAAGGTAACATGCTAGGATCAAAATCAATCCGCATAAAAAATTTACGTAGAAATTCTTGTTTTCGAACTTCCAACCTTCAAACTTGAAATAGATGTTTCATATAATTTAATCATGTACAAGACAACATGTTCTCTTTTTCACCTAGTATTTTTTTTTTTTTTTTTTTTTTTTTTGTTTTTTTGTCTTGTAGAAGCTTGAGTTAGCTAGTTAGTTGGAAGTAGTAATTGATATATTTTTTTAAATATTGTAGCAGAAGATAGAACTAAAAAAAATTGGATAGACCCTGAGTGAGCTCTTGACTGTCACGATTTACACTTTCTAGAATCACTTCATATAAAAACTACCCGGTAATATGCGGAGACTGTAGACATATTTAGGATTATGCTCCACGCGACAGAGTAAAATGTAATCCGTTATTCTTATGGAATCTTTTATATCCTTATGGCCTTCTGCACGTTATACAAAACACATGCGCAAGCAAGACTACTGCGACGGAGTGCATGTCATTTGTTAATAGATGTATTATAAATTGTGAACCCTACGTCAGGTTGCACTGCTTCAATTTCGAGAAAGGTAAGGAAATAAGGAAAGGAAAGGCCCTTGTCGGACTTGGTAGTATCACAAGCTTATTAGCCCGTTCAGAAAAATGCGAACAACACAGTGAGCAACTGAAGAAAAAAAACAGCAAGCAAAAACAGAGCGCTAACGAATACAGAGAGAAGGACTCTAAAAGAGGAAATTTTGTCACAAAAGGCTGCTACAAGATCTACAACAACAACTGTTGCGTAGATAAATATTACCCATACGGGAATATAAGTAAAGACTATATATCTCTCGCAAAGACTGATTCAGGATGTAATATTTTTACCTTCACGGCTCACTAATGGCTGTGAAAGATGGGCCTTTGAAATTTGATGCTACCAACGCCCAAACGTTCAGCCTCCTCTCAATGGCAACCAGTGAGTCGCTCTTTAGAGTGTTCATATTAGAGGCGAGAAATAATTTGTGAGAGATTTTGGAGTCGGTTATGATGCCAGCCATGCATAAACAGTTAATCAGAAAAGTTTAATAGTGTCTTCCGCTTTCAGCATTATCAATTTATCCAATAAAGTTTTCAGATGTATAGGCATCATGGACAGAGAACGCAGCTGTTTTCAAAACTTGTTGTTGCGAATTAAATATTCTGTTCAATTCGCTTTTCCCAGCGAGATTCTAAAGTAAGGCATATTTATGTCATAACGGAATGAAACAGGTTATAGTACATTAACTCCATGGTTGGCCGGTGCACCTAGCATTGTATTTTAGCTGATTGGCCGTTTGCCGTCCTCAGCCATTTCGAGATTTAGAGCAGCACTCTAATAAATAATCTTTATAGATAAATAAATCAACTTATTTTTAAAATTTTTCATTGAGCTTGACTGCCCGTGTTTTATAATAGGACGGAAAGAAAGGGCATCATGGTTTGACGGAATCGATAAAACTTTGTTCCCTGTGCAAAGAAGAGTCCCACCCCACACCCCCAAACTCAGGTGCGATGATCTCATTCCATCTTTTATAAGATGTATTGCCAGAAAGATTTCCTTACAATTGCTTAATAGCATCACCTTCGCTTGGACGCATCATGTTCGTTACTACAGAAACAGAGAGCAACAGTTAGGAACAGAGAGCAACAGTTAGCAACAGAGAGCAGCCGTTAGCAACAGAGAGCAGCCGTTAGCAACAGAGAGCAGCCGTTAGCAACAGAGAGCAACAGTTAGCAACAGAGAGCAACAGTGAGCAACAGAGAGCAACAGTTAGCAACAGAGAGCACCAGATAGCAACAGAGAGAGCGAGAGTGTGTG
>QQSS02208299.1:0-11600 GCA_003687565.2 Craspedacusta sowerbii
ATACATACATACATACATACATACATACATACATACATACATACATACATACATACATACATAAATACATGCATACAAGCATACTTCAACCAAACATACATATATAATTACACATGTACCTGGCTGAAAAGAAATATGGGGCGACCATTTACGTTCCCACGTCCAGTGATGACGCTGTCACCTGTATACTATAAAAAAGACAATGTTAACTACAGCTACCAGAAACAAAATACAAGTGTTCCATTCTTAGGATATTTGTAAAATATCGATCAAAAAATCAAATGCCCCCAAGCAAGAAATTTCAAGCCCAGAAAGGAAAAGAACAACTAGCCTGAAAATCATTTTAGAGTCTACACAGCGGTCAAGCACGGTAAAACAAACACTTAATGGCAAAATGGAAATAAAGTGATTCAAATGCAAGATAACCACATAACCAAATAGCTGATGAAAACACGGACGTAACCTGTGCTATCTTAGTAGCCTATAGCGGTTACGACAAAAGAAACAGAAGTCTATGCATAAAGTAAAATTTTGCTCTTCGCTAAGCTTTCGAACACTACAATGCATCTAGCTCTACACACCTATTATAAAACAATAGTAATAAACTCAAAACAAAATTCGAGACCCTGGCTCAATTTTAATTTGAACTTGTCCACATAGCATGTTTCCTTCAATTTAAATAGCAGAACCATGCCATTTCGTACACTCCTCCCCAATAACATTAGATAATGTTGGCATAACAACATAACATTAACAATAAGCATATCTTCTTGAACTTGTAGCAGGATTCATACTGTTACACTCAATCTCTGAACGGCCAAGCAGACCTTTGGATATCAAATTTTTAGTCCTTGCAGGGGTGTATTTAATAACAAACGTCAATGGATAACGTCAAACTACGAATTTTGCTCATATAAGCACTTTCAAAGGAGGATTTTACCAGTTATGACCTCCCATGATGCTCACATTTGAATAGCCAGGGACAATGATATGTTTGAAGCTGTGTTTATAGTGACACATACTTCACTTTTTTATGTATTTTCCTAAATCTGTGTCCCATATTTTCTATTTATTCATAGCCTAAAGATAACATTAGATTTTGTCGATCCCCTACGTAGTAAAAAACGAAAAGCGCAAGCTAAAAATGTTGCAAGCAGCGGGTTCACGACTGTCCCTCCGCCCCTTCATACCAGCTGAACTCCAATGCAAACTAAGTCTCTTCCTAATGTTTACAATGCTCAGTCTAAAGTTTATGCCCAGTTCTACAAGCTTTAGCAGAGGCACTACAGAGAGCACACATCCAACTAACTAAAGCTATTATAAACATCAATGACGACTTCCAGATCATTCCTCAGAAAGTGTGAGACAACTCCCCAACGTTATTACCTCTCTTTCTATTTACAGGCAGTATATTAACAACACTAGGATGTATGAAATCACTAAATATAGTGCCTATACATGAAAAGCAGTATGTATCTTGTAAAGAAGTTCTTCATGGACGATTCCTAATAATAGTCTGATGCAACAGAATTGGCAAATGTTTATAACACTATAACATCATCAACCCAACTCCAGGAGACGGTGAAAAAGAAGGAATCAGCACAAAATACTAACCAGCTCATTTAATTTCTTAACACTGCAAAAACTGAGCACAAAACACTAATGTAGCACTTTGTGCAAAGTATTCTTTTAGGTCAGCAGGTTTTTCTAATTATTTTCATTTTGTTAAAGAAGAAAAACATCATGATAGAAGGTGCTTTCATTGGTTCACAATTCTCAGAGACTTTTTTTAAATAAACAAAGAAGTCACAATTACACGTCACATGGACAATTAACTGCAATTGCCTAGGTCTGCCAAATAGTAATCAGTTTGTACTTTTTCGTTGTAGCCTGTGCGATTGACTGTGTAAGGAGTTTTGGCTTCTGTCAAGCAGTTGAATCTGAGGATGGAAGAGCTAAACACCAATGTAAAAACAAATTTAAAAACATCAACTTCTTCCAATAACAAACACTCCAAAGTATGATACCTTTTCATCATTCATGTTGAATTCAGAGCAATCATGTTCCACAAACATGTCATACTCATGAAACGATCCTTCGTCAACCAGCAAGGAAATTCTCTCTCGAGCTGTCAACTTACCCTAGTAAGTAACAGAGCTTAGTAAACATTTCAAATTAGATATAACAATCCTATCCACCTATGCTGCAAAGTGAAACTAAACTTTGCCTCAATATGAGTGTGCAAAAGCACCAGCTGGCATGGACCGCTTCGGCTACATAACAGTTAGCGACTGGGTTAGTGACATTAACTGTTCTCTTCTTTATAGGTTCCTTGTCAATTACAAATCACAAAATGATTTCACAAAGACGAGGTTCTTTATTAAGAGCAAGCTAGCTATTAAAGAGTAATAAAGTACGAGCAAAAACTTGGAAACATACATAAATAAACAGTAAATGCACAAGAGAATCATGTTACTGTAACCTCTAGTTGTAAACGAATTCAATCGCAAGCCACAAAAAAATGCGGCCGAGAGGAAAAATCTCAGTCGCATACGACAAAGAGTGATTGCATAGAACCACATGCATCCTATATTTATCAATGGACGCATTGACGGAATGCAATGCAAATCAACTAATCCTTTCCTATCTTCGAAGCACATCTAAACTAAGAAGCTCTGTCCGAAACCTACGAACCTTCTTGTGCTGGTTCGCAATGCGCTTTGGCCCACCAGCAGCAAGTGCATCATCGCGCTTTTTAGCGATTTTTTCTGCAATACCAGAATAAGTGGTTGCGCTACGCAAATATATTTTTATTTTCGAAGATCTCCGTGCTAAAGCCAATGCCATGTTTTCGGCAGGTCCGTCCGCAGTGTCCGAACCGATCTTCTGCCACTACCAAGAATCTTCTCATCGAACGTAGAATTTAATAATGTACGGAAGCCACAAGCACGATTGAATTGAGTTGCTTCCAAGTATGACAAATTGATACCATGCTTTCATGGGCCGAGCTACTCTATCGCTACAACCGCTTAATCGTGGTTAAACAAACCTGATCATAAACAAATGAAGCATGCTTTACATAAATGCATACGACGCGACCACGAACACTTTTGTATTTGGCGCGTTTGGTCACGTGGACGTATCTATTGTTCTGTCCGACAAACATAGGCAGATAGTCAGGTGAGATGGGCGCATGTGGTAACGTGTTGAATTGCTGTTAAGGTTGTTGCTTCTCGCAAGAAGATGAATGTCACGAACCTTTACATACAGTTGTCTAGACTGGTTTTGAATTTAGAAACTGACGTGAATTCATCTTCATTCGATTTAATCGAGCGGCAGCTATGTAAACTTCGTGGATTGCTACTCTGCAGGGTATGTCGGGACTTGCGTTTAGACCCGCATTGCTCGAGCTTCTGTCAGCATATCGTTTGTGGAACTTGCTTAAAAGAAAGAAAATCTTATTATGCAGCCTGTAAATGGTGTCGAAATGTGGACGATCTTTTCTTAGATAGCCGTAGTAAAACTTTGATCTTGTCTTACAAACGCTTGTGTTCGGTTCTGGAAGATTTTCTTGAAATCGGAAGCTCCAACGGCACCGGAGTTAGCGCTGAAAAGCGCCGGTTACAAAAATTTCTCGCTGACGGTATATCTGCATTCGACCAGAGCCAGTGCAGAACGGAGTCGAATAGTGTGTCTAAAGACACTTTTAATTTCGAAGAATCAGTAGGTAGTAAGTCAAAGCCACTGCTAATTTCCAAATGCGTCGGTACTGATGCACTCTTTAAAAGTTGCCCGACTTGCTTGTGTGAGTACCGGTCAGGCAAGCAGCCTGTGGATTCGTGTGCTGCTGATTCAAATTTTACAACTCTACCTACCGAAGTCACGTTTGCTCATAGTGAAGGAGTTAATCAACATCAGAATTCAAGTAGAAGTCCTGATTACGTGAGTGATGCAGTAAGTTCAACTGTGCCCGATACCTGTTTTGCACCGGTTCGTGCACCGGAACTGCGGACTGGCACTCGCAACAAATATGGCCGCATTTCTCAAGATGGCGTAGCCAACTGGGACAAGGAGGGCAATGCTGGCTGTAAACATGATGATATTGCCGTCGATAACTTAGCTGATGAAAATTTAAGTACTAGTGTAGCAAAAGTGGCACCGGAAAACTTTTATAAGAGCTTGCCCCTTTCGTTGAATGGACGAAAGCATAGAACTATTTTTAAAGAATTTGGATTGCCTTTGCCAACTCCTCAGGAACCCTCGACGCCAGATGGAATAGCAGAAGTTTCTACTAAAAGAAGGCGTAAAAACAAAAATTCTGAGAAAGAGCCAACCCAAATGAGAGCTAGTAAGGCAGTTGAGTTTGAAACCACATGCTTGACTCCACTAAAAATAAAAATGCGTAAAATTTCCAATAGCATTTCAGGGTCAGATTGTGACGCATCTTACAGTGTTGAAACATTTGAATCCAAGCCTGCAAAAAAAACGCTTAAAAAGTTTGGAGTAATGAAGGAAATGCAACAGAAAGGTCAGCCACCAAGAAGGCGAAAGCTGTCCGTTTCTCATCGGAATGGCATGCGAAACAGAGATGGGCTCTTTAGTGCTCGATTGTCCCACAAGTGTAGTGATGTTACGCCCTCAAAACCTAATCTTCGTCAGAGAAAGCCACAAACATTGCTGCAAAGTTTAGCCTTAAGTGCAGAGATTGATAATGAATCTGACATTTCAGACTTTGAGGCCTCTTTTAGCGTAAGAAAAGCATGGAAAGAGGGGGCACAACGAAAAAAGCGTGAAATTTGTGGTTGTGGCTCTGGTTGTCACATCAAGTCTCTAACAAATATTTGTAGAAAGCAGCGTTGTCCCTGTTTCAGAACTGCTAGGCCTTGTATTGATTGTAACTGTCATTACTGCTCGAATCCATATGTTGGAGACCTTGCGGCTGATGCTGGCAGCAAAGGTAATAGTGACATTCAGCAAGCATTGTCAACTATGGCCAAGGATGAGGGCCCTGACGTGGATGTTGAAGTAGTGTAACTCTTAACTTTGTGTCACTTGGAATAAACGTTTTTGTTCATCTCTTGTTTGCATTTTTTTGTATTTTGGCTGATTTTATCAGGAGCTTGCTTTAACTATAGTTCGGATGTTCTTCTGTTGTTTTACCTGTCATCTAGTAATTGGCATGTGTATTTGAGGATTGCAAGTAGTTAATAAATTAGGATCTTAATTTTTGCAATGAAACTAAGCCTATTTGACTTAAAATTTAGATACTAACGTAAGATAATCCTAGCAGATATGGTATAAAATGTCACATGCATTTTAGTAGTAACCTATGTATTCTTGCATTTCAAACGCATCATAAAATCATCTTCCAACTTTGCATAGTCATTTGTCTGATTCAAGTCAAATGTCTCTTAGTGTCCATTAGTCAAATCTCGCTGTCGTAGGGGCGGAATTCTGGTGGTACAGTCTTTTTTTGCCTGTAATTTTCTGATGAATGAAAGGATTGCTGTAAAGCCTTGGAAGGAATGGAAAGTTCGACAAATGTGTGCTTTTTGTATGCTCTGACGATAAGTTAGAACATTGCCTTCAATAGCCAGTATGCATGCTTAAGACGCAGCAATGCTTTTCTGGTTTTCATTCGAAAAAATCTTGAAGGCAAGGAGTACGCCAAGCGTGGCAACTGTGGTCTTCGTACCACTGTTTCTTACCTGCGACTTTGCTTAGGGGTCATCCATAAAAGCCGTCCACCTGACAGGGGGAGTTGGGGGGTCTTGCCTAAAGTGGCCACGGGGGATGGCGGGGTTAAAAATAAGAGTGGCCGTTCACATCACAATGTATTGCTTAAGTTGTTCGACTTCAAAAATATGGCGTTTCTTAAATTATCAGCGAACTTATTCTGGTTAATCCGCGCGTCAGAACAAGTCTTAGACTTCGCATGAGACTTCCACTGCCTAAAGAAAAAAAGAAAAAAAAAAAGAACAGGGTGAAAGAGCTGTGCAAAGTCTTCATCTTACCTATTCCAGTCTGATTTTATTTGAACTGCCGGATCTGAACTGGTGAAATAGATAAGGAAAACCCTTCAGTGGTTCACTGTGTTTCAAGTCTTATGATCGAACGATCCATGAAAATGACGGTCGAACCGTTTTTGTGCGCGAATGTTCTGTTTTCTTCGTTGTATTTCGTCAAAGGAAAACAAACAACGAAAATTATAACAAACATCGCATCAACTGAAGCGTTGTCAATAGTTCCGATTAAATTCTACTCTCGGTTATGGCATGGTTCTCCCAGAAGGCCAAAGGGTTCTCGTGGTTGTACGCTGTTAATTTTAACTTGTGTCGGTGGCAGTAAAAATTGCAAAATGGTGTTAAATTCTTCAGGGTAAAAAAATCTCACGGAAAACTCAGATTCTTGTAGCAATATGGCGTTTCTTTTGTTTCCTTTCTCCTTTGTGGCATGGAACATAACAAAAAGAAGTGAAGAGTTTCATGAACTTGGAGAAATGCGACTAAGGAAGAATGTAGTCTCCCTACAAGAACATGCACTTTCAAGAATTAAAAAGAGAATTTATCAGGTCTTGTATAAAACACTGCTTAGCTGTGGTGGAATTAGACGATTACAGGTAAGAAGACCTTGCTATGCAATCCTGAATCAGCTTTTCCAAGAAGTAAATCTTTACTTATAGCAGACATTCCTCAAGCCTGAACAACTCCAAGCAGATGAGGGCAACTTGGCAGCAAAGGCAGAAAGAAAACTATCAGGTGGAGAAGATAATACCAGAGGAGTTTAACTTGACGAATTCTGAGCTAACTGATGATCGTCGACGCGGCGAGTTAACCCGAACATGCGGGACACTTCAAGACCTTCACGCATTACTGAATCTTGGCTACAGACTGAGCCGATCTGCAGCATGTCTTCGCCCTGTTGCCAAACAACTACATTACCACCAAGGGCGCGAGGCACTTTAAATCTGTTTCAGTAAAGCGTGTCAAAGTTGCAAGCAGCATCGGCAATAGTTTATTTGAAGGGCTTGGCGTTGGTGAAGTGCACAGTTTTCTTTGGGCAAGATGACCTGGCGCGAATGCCTCTTTCAGCCGAAACCTAACAAGCAGGAATAACTTATCCAGTTTCCTGAACAAACCTTGGTAGTTGCAGAAAGGCTTAAACTGATACCTTAAGTTTATGCTGGATATGTTATTAAAGATGGCCGTGGTACCTATTCCGGACCGACATCAATATTCATCAGGAGTTGTAAAGACGACAGCAGTAATGCTGCCACACTTTCCGCAGATTTAAATGCATTTAAACGCATTAAGTCAATGAAGTCCATCGTAATCATTGCCGTCGATAGCGGCCCTAGCGAGAACCCTATCTTGATACTTTGCTTATTGCATGCCATGCGCCAGGTCACCGTCCTTAAGATGCAGTCGAACGTCCCTTGGTCATCTTGTCTCGAGATATGTCTGGGCTTAGTCGTCCCTACGACTGGTTTGGATCTCACTTGGATTGCCGTGGGTAGGACGACAGATTTAGACCTGAAGAAAGCTGATTTAAAAAAGAACAGAGAGATACTTGCTGAGGTTTGGAATTTGGCTGTGATTGACGGCTGTAGCGTACATGCACAGTATATAGAACCACGCAGCACGGCCGACACTCCTTCAGTTCCGCTGAGAAATGGTATTGAAAACATGTGCAGCAGTCGAGTATTTCTTGCGGATTGTTAAATGCAATGATATACCTGCTGCGATCACAGCTGAACCAACTGATTCCAATCAGTTCATCCATGCACCGGTACCTTTCGTCAATCAGGAAGGAGGCATTGGACTTGCAATCTTGCATGCTTCCATATTAGCGTAAATTTATTGACAAATTTCGTTTCCGCATCATTTGCATCTAACGCTCTGGTAAAGACATGTTTGAATTCAATAATAATAGTAAGTGATGTGTAACTATCACCTGATAACGCACGAGTGCTTCTGAACTCAGCAGTTTTAAGGAAAAGGTTTTTCCCTTTGCAGATGTCCACAACAGGGGAAGGGAGGGAGGGAAGGTTACAATTTGCCGAAAACTTGTGGACATCTTTTATGGATGAACCCTCAGCAGATCTGCAAGTTTGATGTGGCTTTACGTCATCGTTAACATAGGTGGACACAAGTGGTGTTGCAGCTAAGGATGGTTGTAGAGTTCGATACTCCAATAACATAACTTATATGCATTTAATTGGGGGAACATTTAAGATTTCACATTTCTTGTCTATATAAGCGCGCGATGGAGAAAAGTTGGCTTGACTCATCTCGCCGCAATCATGATAAGCTCAGATTGGAAACAAGCTTGGAGTCTTTTGCAAAGACTTGACAATACCTGATTTGCTGCTTATTGATCGGCTTAAAAGAAGCGCCAATTAAACACGGGAGCTAGTATGGCAGGGTTGGGAATGGAACCCATGACAATAAGACTACCAGTTGGCAATCTAGAGTGGCCTGTAAAACCTTTTGTTGACGATTTGCAGTTAGCTGACAATGCGCATCGCCAAAAAAAAATTGCATATAAAGCTGATATTAGTCTTGGCAAAAACAGATCTCTTACATGAGACTTCGCATCGGGTAAAATAGAAGTTTTAGTCAACAATATGCATAGACAGAATTAAAGCTTATAGCTCAAAGCTTATAGACAATTTACAGTGGCAAACATCTAGCTGACGACTAGCTAGGCGCGGACTGCCTCTTTACATGTCAGCGAATCGGCTGTTACGCATTAAAAATAACACCAAAAGATCGCAATTTTGCAGCATTCATCGATCTCACTTTAAAGAAAGAGCTGTTTGTCAAAGACATACCCCAGCACCCAACTGAATAACGCCTTTGATCAACCTGGGGGAAAAAACACATTCCCTCCACGAGTACCGAAAGAAGCATTCCATTCTCTAAAGAAATGAGACACTAGGCTTTTTCAGACAGCAAGCATGGAGATGCTTGCACGCAACAGTAACTGGTGCATTCTCTCAGCTTCGCGCAAGCCCTACATGGTGGGGAGACGACGAAACAACTGCATAGGTATATCTCACGCAGGACAGGACAATCTTGATTCCTAACGTATGGAAAGACAAAGCATATTCCAAAAAGTCCATTCCAATAAATACGACAAACCTCGAAATATTTCACTTATTCTAAGGAAGGACGTTTTTATACTACTGAGGCAGAGAAGAAAGCCACTCACAGAACCGACCCGATCAGCAGCAACCCTGGCATTCGCTCAAGTCAACTACGAAGCGGGACGACCCAATTTCCGACAAACTGCAGCCTAAGTTTTGCACGGCACGGGGTATGGAGGGTGGAGCACATTTCGCATTTAGAGAGAAGAGCTGCACAGGCACTAAAAGCGAAGCGACACGGCTCAATCGCGAAGAAAATGGCATTAGCGAAAGATCCTGGACATAGATAGCTTCGCGTCCACGTAAACGCGCTCATAGCCCAACTTGTGACTATGAATAACATACCGTTCCATGCAATAAGTAAAAACATATAACGACTAGATGATCACTACAACTCAATCTTCGCTGCTTTCCCTAGAAGAAAGAAAATAAGTATCAGTCAACCAGCTAACGCGACTCATCTGTGACAATTAACTAGAAACGCTCTGGCATAAAAACTCAATCTTCGCGACGCGCACAAAACGAGCTGCTGGAAAGAACACTGCGTTGAAGGGTTTCCATACATCAAGACTCTATCATGCACAAAATCATCCATTCCCTAATGCAGACGCATACTTAACACAACCATCCTTCAAGCTCGGCATTCATTCTTTCATTCGCTTACTCATTCGCCAATTCATTCAGCACTCAGTTAATCCCTAAGTCACATGGCTGCTCACTCATTCATTCAAATACTTAGCATGAGGATTGATCATTTTAAAGTCTATTTTTAGACATCACTAGCTCAACTCAATCGACCATAATTAGATAGCCGAACAATAAAAACCTGGGTACGAGGCTCGCTTACCGCTATCAGCTGGCGCACGGTCGGTGGCGTTTTTCGTCGTCATCTCCATCACTTTCCTAATTTCGTCATCATAGGCGGTCCATTCTGGAGCAATGCGGATCGCGCGTTGCAGCTTCGGTTCTTTCGTCATCGGATTGTTGCACTAAAATAAATAATAAAAACGCGAAAAGAAACTCACGCAGGCATACGGTCGCTCTGACGGCAAGAGTTAAACACTTGCATATCAGCGAAGGCTTCCAGGCGATGCTAAGCGATATATATTCAAATCTAAGTAATGCCTTCAAAAGAGCGTTAATGTTTACAGTGATGATTTCGAACAACATTCATATTCCGGAATGCTCTGTATCTGAGTCCAACGTGTGCGCCCACGGTTAGCCCTCTAAGCTAGCCTCTATATCTACCATAAATAAATCAATGAGCGACTCGGTCATTCAATCAATCAATCGATCATTCAATCCACGTATCTACGTGGTGGTCAAAAGCAGAGCGGATCTGCACAGCAACCCGTGAGAGGAGCACGTCAGTGACCGCAACCTACCATGTCGATGGTCTTCGCGTACTTCTTACTTTCGTCGCTACACCAGGTTTCACACCAAAGCCACTCTTGAGGCAAAGACTTGATCTCCACTTGGTGAATCATATTGTTTGGCAAGTCCTGCCAACACATGAAAAGAAATTCGCCGAACAAATGCTACTTTTATTTCAGGCCTACAAAAGACTTCCTCTAATTCTCATAGTAATCTGCGAAGTAGACAATGGAATTCTTGACGCAGCCACAACGCCTGTAAGTAAGTCATGCTAAAGCTGACAAAGCTAATCTTTTTGTAAAAACTGGAGCAGATCTTTAATTCAACCACGACCAAGATGTCGCAAAAATAGTTTTTGCATGAGGTCAGAACGTACCTGATCCAAGTTCGCCAAACTATTCGGATCTTGAGATAGACCCTGTCAAGATATGAAAGATAAGTATTGAAACTGGGTTTACTGCACAGGTTTTGCAGTAAGAAGGCAGATTGTTAACAGGGCACAGCCGAGAAAAAGGTAGGCTCGCGGGAATACAATTTTTCCTTATAATAAAATCCAGAATCCAGCCACATAAACCCGAGAGGTCGCGCAATCTCAGAAAGCAAAATTAGCAAAAATTCCTATATACAAAAAAGAAAACAAATCGCCCTGATGAAGGAATGTCATGAGCAAAACACAATTAATCAGGACATCAAGCCTTTCCTCGACAAGACCAAAGCGCGTTACACAACGAAAAAAGGGTCTTTGGCAATCTATGCTTCAGCAACAGAAGTAGCTGAGCCCCGTATCATATAGCGCTAACCTGATACTGGCCTCTGAGGCGGTCCCCTGCAGCTACCTTCCTGAATCGCTTCAGGTCAATGACATACAGAGCGCTAAAGAAATATGAATAAAGAAATATCTGTACGACGAACAAAAGTTGCTTAAATATATCACATTTAAATAAATAAATGTGTATACGCATACAAATAAACGCACGAATATAAATACAAATACAAATATGAATATAAATGCATATATATATATATATATATATATATATATATATATCTATATATATATCTATATATATATATATAT
>QQSS02208310.1:0-11600 GCA_003687565.2 Craspedacusta sowerbii
TCTATCTATCTATCTATCTATCTATCTATCTATCTATCTATCTATCTATCTATCTATCTATCTATCTATCTATGTATTTGTGTGTGTGTGTGTGTGTGTGTGTGTGTGTGTGTGTGTGTGTGTGTGTGTGTGTGTGTGTGAGTGTGTGGATGGATGGATGGATGGATGGATGGATGGATGGATGGATGGATGGATGGATGGATGGATAGATGGATGATGTGATGGAGGGAGGGAGGAAGGTCTGAACCTGTACGTGAGACTTGTTAATTTGCGTTTTTTAATTCCAGCGGAGGTGCGGTTGGGAATGGGTCACTGCTTTTACAGGCTGAATCGCATGGAGAAAGCTCGCCTTGCGTTTGAGAGAGCTTTAGAGCTGGACAGCCGATGCACTGGCGCTCTTGTCGGTTTGGCTATACTTGAACTCAATTCGAAGAAAGTAAGTCGTAAACAAACTTTGGTATGGCATCTGAAACAACCTCCACCAAGTTGTTTTCGCAAGACTTAATTTCTGCCTTTTCATAGTATTTTTTCATGGAGAGGATGTAGTGTTCTTGTTTTTCGTTCGGTGGTTAAATTCATGGTTGTTACTTAGGTTGTGATCTAATTGTTTTGCATTCATCCCCTGCTAATAGCATGTGCTTAGCTGCATCGTAGTTAAAACGCACCCAATTGGTTGCTTAATGACCTTTTTTTATTGTGCTTGTATAGCCAGACAGTATAAAGAATGGTGTCCAGCTTCTTTCCAAGGCATACTCGATCGACAACCAAAATCCCATGGTCCTGAACCATCTTGCGAATCATTTTTTCTTTAAAAAGGTTTGTATTGATAAAATTACGTTAGAAAAAGTTTTTTCTTTTTGATTTTGTTTCTTCAGCTTTTTTTTCTGGCTTCGCGCGGTTTTATTTCGAGGGGTTCATCTCGATCCTGGGAGATTTTTGCGAGTGGGTTTTAATACTGTCGAAGAAAGTTTGGTGATCGAAGCGAGAGAAGCTGTCGCTATTGAAGTACATGTGCGTGTTTGCGTTTAATTTTTTTCAATTATTGATAATTCAAATTGTTTAAAATGTGTCCTTGAAAGCGGGACCTGGTGCAAATAAGGTTTATGGCACCTCTTTGTATACCTATCCTTTATACGCCCAGGCTCATTAAAATCTAGTTGTGGGTCTGAAGTAGTTTGGCCATATACTGGAGACTTGCGTTCTTCATTTTGTTTCTTTGGCGATGCTGGATTAGTTGTAGCATCTTATCTACTCATTTTTTACTGACAAAATAAAATTTTCGAAGGTCTTTGGTTATTGTCCTGTCGGTCATTATCCTTCCATGAGTGTTTCTGTCTCTCGGTTCTGTGCTTGTTGACTTTCTTCAGAAACTTCGCTCGTCCGGTGCTGTACCTTGCGTTAGCTATAAAACGGCCAATTGCTTCAACCCCCCCCCCCCCAATCCCAAGTTATTTCACGGGGGGTGACAGTTTGAGCTTTAGTTAGTGTTCAGTGAGCTCATTTACGAGCGCATTGGTGGTCACTAATGGTAATGTACTGTTTCAGGACTACACGAAAGTGCAGCATCTGGCTTTGCATGCTTTTCATGGGACAGAAGTGGAGGCTATGCAGGCAGAAAGCTGTTACCAACTAGCAAGATCATTCCATGTGCAGGTCTGTTCCCTTCGACGACGTCGATTGCTTCTGACGGAAGTTGTATTCATCAATCAGTTGTAGCCAGGATTACTATGGGTATTGTAATAAGTATGTGGCTTTGCTTTTCAATGTATCGTTCCGTTCTTCTGAAATGTCTTTGATTTCTATTTAAGGGTGACTATGACCAAGCTTTTCAGTACTACTATCAAGCCACCCAGTTCGCATCTACAAGCTTCGTCCTTCCATGGTTCGGACTCGGTCAGATGTACATCGCCAGGGGTGACCAGGTCAATGCAGCTCAGTGCTTTGAAAAGGTCCTCAAACACCAAGCAGCAAACTACGAAACTATGAAGATCCTTGGTTCAATATACAGCACCTCAACAGATCCGGAAAAGCGAGAGCTCGCGAAGGTTTGTTATGTTTCTTGCTACCTCTGATAGGCATAGCGATTCGGCATTGCTAACCAGTGTCGTTACTCGTCTTGCGTCCTTTTCCAAGATTTCCACTCATTAATTTTACTTGTAATGTTCCTTGCGTTTCTGCGAGTCATCTCATTTGATTTTTGCTTTCCAGATCCACCTCACGAAAGTAACAGAACAGTTCCCAGATGACGTAGAAGCGTGGATTGAACTTGCTGGTATCTTAGAGCAGACAGACGTCCAGGTAACGGAAGTATTTATTTTAACTTAAATATTCCCTAAAGCCAAGCTCTGGTATTGTTGTTTTGTCTGTCGTTCCTTTGTTGTTGTTGTTGTTGTTGTTGTTGTTGTTGCTGTTGTTGTTGTTGTCGCCGGACATCTTTGTTACATAGCTTGCTTCCTTCATTTCCGAATGCGTTTTTGACGCCTGTCTCGCCCGTGTAGGCGGCACTATCGGCATACGGAGCAGCCTCCAGAATTTTGAAGGAAAAAGTAGAAGCAGACGTTCCGCCTGAGATTTTAAATAACGTTGGAGCATTGCATTTCAGACTTGGAAATCTGAATGAAGCCAAGGTTAACAAGATTTTTTGAAACATAATTCGATTGTACTGGTTTGTTTAGCTTGGGATATGGTTCTTCCCTTGCCTGTGCCGTTATTTTTAAGAACGAAGAGTCTTTCGCAAACTTTTGGTCAGGTTCTGACCAGGGTTGGCTGATTTAAATCATCTTGATTTAAATCACTGATTAAAATCACGATTTAAAGCAAGTGATTTTATTTTTTGAATTTTTTTTATTTAAATCAAAAAATTTTTAAACAGTTAAATTTCTTTTTATGTCTTCCTGTAACTTCTAGATAGAAAATACAACGCTTAAATACACATAGCATCCATAGAAGACTTGTCATTAGCAGTTGAGAACAAATAAAATATGCAGAATTACTAGCTGATAATTTAGCTGTGACATCTGAGCTGAACTCGAATTCAAAGAATGTGTGCGACTATCATCTGAACTTCATTAGTATAGGAATTAAGTGGGGCTACTGCTCATTGGCGTACTCAACTGCTGCCTTTGTTTCTCCTATGTTCAACATCCGTCTATGATATTGAGGGTGTACCCAATATCATAACAGCTAAATTACTAGCTAACCGACTCACCCATGCTGACTAAAATTTTGGGAATTTGAATGAAAGAAATCAGACTTAACAATAAAAAACTGATTAAATTTAAAAAAAATCCGATTTAAATCAGAATTTTTTTGCTTTTGATTAACATTTTATTTTTTGTTTTTTTCATTAAATCATGATATTTTCCTGGTTCGGACCCTCATGGCTTACACCCTCGGGAGCTTACACACTCGCAACTTCTAACTTAGGCTCATGCTTCCGCTTTATTATTCCGGTCAATGCTATTGCTATTTTTTGGGAATGCAGATAGGAGTTTGTATGCTTTTAATCGTTTTACTGTTCTTCGCTTGAAGAAATTTTACGAAGCCGCTGTCGACCACTGTAAAGAGGAAAGCATGCAAGATGAAACCTACTACAATGCCATCTCGGTTACTATGAACTACAATATGGCGCGCTTAATGGAAGCTCAGTTTGAATTTGATAAGGCTGAGAAAGTCTACAAGGAAATCCTCCGAGCCCATCCGAATTACATTGACTGTAAGCAGTATAAGTGTTTATGTGAACGGTTGCTGCCGGAGCGGCTGCTGAACTAAGCGATCTTCGGTGTGACAGCGATGCTGTTGGCAATCTTAGCTATCACTTCCTTTGTTTACACGTGGTTTATTGAATTAATTTTTTTTTAGCTCGTTTGTTTAATTTTGCGCACATATGCCAGCAGTTTAGAAGGTTCTTATCGAATTCGCCTCGACATGGGGAATCGCTCGTAGCTACTTGCTCTAGTTGTTGTACACTGTGAGCCTGTTTCGTTAAGGTTACCTCCGACTTGGTTGCATGGCGCGCGATAAAGGACAGATCTACGAAGCTTCTGATTGGTTCAAAATGGCTTTGCAGATTGACCAGGTAAACATCGGAATGTTCTGGCAGTTTTTTTTCTTTGCGGGAACCCATAGCGTTTTACTTCTATTTCTCTCAAGCTTCGTCGAATTGCTGCTTCTTCACGCAATGCTCACGGCAGATTGATTGAGTGCGAACCTTCCGCCATCTTTGTGCGCCTGATACTTTTGTGGAGATATTCCCGAACCGTTAGTTATTTGTTGTCTGCTTCGCATTCTCAAAAAACTTGTTGTCGAGTTAAAACGTACGGAGTCTCTTCTTATTAGTGTTTAATTCCTTCCATGTCCGATCCTGACTTCAGGATCACCCGGATGCGTGGTCTTTGATTGGTAACCTCCATCTGGCGAAGCAGGAGTGGGGTCCAGGACAAAAGAAGTTCGAGAGAATTCTCAAGCAGCCGTCGACGAGCAACGACACGTATGCGCTAGTAGCTCTTGGAAACGTCTGGCTGCAGACCCTGCATACGCCTACCCGTGACAAGGAGAAAGAAAAGCGCCATCAGGATCGGGCGATTGCCATGTTCAAGCAGGTTTTAAGAATCGATCCGAGAAATATCTACGCTGCCAATGGTATTGGTACGTGAACGAAATTCGAAGCTTTCTGTTCAAGTGTGTTTTTTGTTTCTGGCGTTCGTAGTCTTCAGCTGTTAGTGCTGACGATTTCTGACCATGTGATTACTTCTGGTTAGAAAGTAATCACTGGCTCAGTTTCTCATTCCATGTCCTGTTCTGTTCATAGGGTGCGTCTTGGCGCACAAGAGCCATTACAGAGAGGCCCGAGATGTGTTTTCTCAGGTAGGCCCCCTCGCATCGACGTGGGTGTCTCTCCTGTCATTTAAATATCATGTATTGGCGGATTGTTCCGCTGGGCTTGAATGTTAGTATTGGTGACAGGAAGGTTTTAGAAACTTGCTCCGACTGCACTGGTATTATAATCTGACCGACGTGAGAAGAAAATCACGCGAGCTGCGTATGTGTGCAGGGTGGCTTTCGGGGAATGATGCATCCATTTGAGCTTTGCTATGCTTCGATTACCGTTTACTGCTCTATATTGCTTTATCTGCGTGGCAAATTTTTGTTCTTGGTTAGCAGCTGCATCTATCTTTATAGTTCGTCACCGTTTTGAAATAGGTTCGCGAGGCCACTGCGGAGGTTCCTGATGTCTGGTTAAATCTCGCTCACGTTTATGTTGAGCAGAAGCAGTACGTCAGCGCCATACAAATGGTACGAAGTGGATTAATGAATATTGTGGGATAGTTTATACCTCTCGGGGATCTGCATCAGGTGACTGTAGGCTTTGGGCTGTGGCAAATGGGATGAAGTACTAGTGACTTCTGTGGCGTTCTAAAAACGTTTGGGAATTTTTTCGCGACTAAAAAATTGCCGTTTGTTGTTGTTTTCAGTACGAAAACTGTCTTAAAAAGTTTCACAAGTCGTATAATGTGGAAGTGATGTTTTATTTGGCGCGGGCCTACTATAAAGCTGGCAGACTGGAGGATTGTAAACATCTTCTTCTGAAGGTACATTGTCTTTGTATTGCGCATCCGGTCTAAATATGCATACTGATCGTGCTGCTGTTGCGTCTTTATAAAACAGAAGTGCCACTCATGCATCCTCTCAATGTAAACGAAACTTGTTTAGTTGACCAGATATTTCTGACGCGAATTGACTGTGAATGTTCATCCACTGGGAATAGACTTCTGAATTCATATTTTAGCATATGTCTTTGTTCCAACTGCATCTCGAGTGTGTCTCAGCTACTTCCATTAATCTCGCTATTTGTTAGTTGATTCGTTATTGTTTCAGACTCGTCACGTGGCTCCGCACGATACGCTTCTCATGTTTAACTTGTCGCTTGTGCAGCAGCGACTTGCCACCGGCGTTCTCAGAAATGAGAAAAGCAACCTCGTCACCGTGCTCGCTGCTGTCAGGGATCTGGAGTTAGCGCAAAGGTTGGTTAATCTCTTATATCCGTGCGCTGAGTGCTTCTGTCGCTATCGCTATCTATCGATTTGTGGGGTGGCGAACGATCTTGGTGCGACCTATCTTATTAAGCGTTGCATATTTTATGATCTGACATGTTGCTGATGCTTGCATTGCCTTCGAAGGCGGTTTGTCACGTGATTCGTCTGCGGGTGTTGGTATCGAGTGTTTTTAACACGAGGTCATCTTTTCTACTAGAAACTTCGAGTATCTGAGTAGGCGCGGTGACCGTATGAAGTTCGACCTGGGACAGGCTCGTGCTGAAGCAGGGTAAGGCATCTCCCTGTCAGCTTTCTTTCTAATGATTTTGGTCGTACACTCATGATGCCAAAGCGAGGAGAACTCTAAGCCATAGCACACCCTTTTTGTTTCATGGATTGATTTTTGCGTGCTAATTATCGAAATAAGAAAACTGTTCTGGGTTTATACTATGTAAGGTGTTTGCCATCTTATCCCACTGATAGGAGAAGAAAACTATTTAGTTTCTCCGGCGAAATACGATTAGCATCTATTTTTTATCGAATTTTAGGTTAATCTCCTTGCTTTTGCAAAGGTTTACATATTACTTCTACCTAACTTAAAAAGTTTGGAAGTGTACGCTAGATCGTTTGTATCTTTGGTTCGAACAGACAAGTTACGGATCAAACTCCAGATGTTGTTACCCATCATGGCTTCAGTCCATCTTCCTTGATGTCATGCTGAAAGCTTTCATGCTTGCCGTAATAGCTCGTAGGTTTAGATGGAATTAAAGATAAGAATTTAAATGCTGAAGTTCAGTTGACAATATGCCACTCTCTCTCCCTCTCTCTCTCTCGCTTACTGCTTATAACCTCCGAACGGTTTCTCGACCAGTTACCAGTTACGGGCTCGGAAGATCTCTAACTAGATCTTCAAGTTCCTATGGTTTGGAAACTGATGTTTGTCCGATAGCCATCTTTTATCTTATTCCACTGGTGTCATCGTCCTCATCCGATTATTCGATGCTGACTTGTTCTGTAGTCGCTTGAGCTGAAATAAGCATGGGTGAGCCAAATGATACCGGTGATATATAGTATGGTGCATGAAAGCAAGCTGTCTTGCTCTTGTCCTTAGCCTCTTTTTAACCACGAACGTCCACCGTGCAGGAGTAGACTTGCAACAGCCACGGATAGCATGAGGAGATAGCAGAGTTATCTTAGTCACTAGTAGGCTCCGATATAGGTCTCGTAAGCTTCGTGAAATTTCCTATCCCGCGAAGTTGCTTATTCCACCTGAACATGCGCAATCGTAGGAGAAACGCTGGTGATTCGAGATCTCTAGAAGCTGTTATACTGGGTAACCTAATAAGTTCTCACTTCTCTAAAAACAAAATAATAAGAATAGTAATAACAAGGTAGTATAGGTTTTGTGATGTTTGCGACTTAAAAAATTCGCATCAGCGTGCTAAGCGCCTAGTACGACATTAAAAAAGTCGCCCTTTAAAAATCGCCATGGTTGAGTTATTACGAATGCGCGTATTAGATATCAAATCAAATTTTGCTTGCCTGAGATTATAGTAACGTAGTACGTACATGTGCGTCATCTGACATTGTTCGACTTTAGTCGATGTAACGACTTGCTGAGCCAGGCGCAGTACCACGTGCAGCGCGCGCGGAGAATCGACGAGGAAGAAAAGGAGGCGCGCAAGAAGCACGAAGAGGAACGAGAGATGTTGCGCAAAAAACTTGAGGAAGACGAGGTATGGCGTGTAGGAAGGATGCAAACTTTTGTCCTACGGGCTTATACTTGTGTTACTCATACTTTCCTTTGGTGCGAGAACGGTATTATGCTGGTATTACTTGGTAGCTTACTGCTGTTGGCTGTATGTATCGTTTCTTAATTTACTGACCGTTTGTTTCTGACAGAGAGTGAAGGTTTTACAGCGAGAGGAAGCTCAAAAGCAGCTGCTTGAGAAGCGAGCGCAATTCAAGGAGGCCACGAAGAGCCTGTTAAAGTTTTCTGCTGCTGAAATGGCGGCAAAGGAAAAATCCGCTGCTAAATCTCGAAAGGTAGATCTATCACTCCGTCGAGTTGCGATAGCTTGCTGAGGCCCGCTGTATTGCATTCGGGCATTCCTCATACATATGATAGTTCTAGTTTAGGACTGCCTGGAATTTTACTAGGTGCTTTGATTATTGGTGGAATATTTGTTCTCAGTAGCGAGAGATCTCATGCAGTATTTCTGAAGTATGCTGATTCGTGTTGCGGGCACCTGAGCCTGGAGTTTGGAGCAACCATGACGGCTTTACGCCTTCATGGTAGCGTGCGATTCCTCTTGTGCCTTGAAAGCTGCGAGGATCATTTTTTTGTAGAAACGAGAAATGGACGATCTGATAGCGACTAGCAGCGATGAAGAAAGTGGCGAAGTGCCGGAAGGAGGGGATATGCCGAAACAGAAGCCGAAGTATGCTAACTGGATCAAAACCTTTTGATGCTTTTCAGTCCGTGGATTCATGTGCGGCATAAGGCAATTATGGGCTGACTTTGAATTGCCGGAAAATTGCATTCATTTATCTTTTTTCTGATTGTATTCGATCTTGTGCTGCATGGGACTTGAGTGAGAAAGTCTTCTATAAAAGCGAGATATAGAACTGGTAACTTTACTATTGTGCTTCATCGTGCACTGATCCGATTTGAACGAAAGTGTCACGCCATGCGAAGCCATGCGACTTTTTATGCCCACTGTTATTCGGCGTCATTTTGCGTCTTTTATAGGAAAAAGAAAGCTGCTGTAGAGTATGATGAAAATGGAGACCCTATCTTGAAAAAGAAGCGGTATGCTTAGTCCAATTATTTGCTTGGCTTTCCGTTAGTTCTAGTTGAATCACATTGCCGTGGCAGTTCTTTGACGTAATATAACCAAAGGGTAATTTTGAAATTGAAAGAAATTGATCAAATTTGTTGTTGCATTACATGCTGTAATGGTGTTTTTGATTGGTGGTCTTCGTGGTATTTATTTCGTTTTTGGTCTTGTTTTAAGCAGTGCTCGAAAGCCTGCCGACCAGCGGACGTCGAGACCAAAGTTAGCCAAAGAAGAAAGACTGAGCGCTAAGCAGATGCGAAAAGTCAAATCTAAAGCTCTCATCTCGTCATCGGAGGACTCCAGCTCTGATGATGACGTGGTTGACCGTTCTCGAAAGTAAGGAAAAGTATATTTGTTGTTATCGTGTATTGCTGTAGGAAAGGTAATTAAGGGATAATGTATTCTTGGAGCGTAGGAGATATAAATTTTGTATGCAGGAGACCTTGAAGATTGCTGTGTCCGTCGTTATGTCCCTAGTTTCTTCTATTTCCCGAAAATGAATGGCATTTGTTGTGCATGTGTTACTTCCATCTAGATCTATGGGGGATGAAGGTAACACGGTTGAGCTGCCTCGGAAGAGTGCCTCGTCGGAAAGTGACGATTCGGATTCGGACGGAGAACTGAGTGAGGCTGGCATTGCTCGCAGGCAAGCAGACTTCAATTCACCCAAGAGTGATAGCCATAACGAATCTCCAGAGGCGTCGGCTTCCGCCCTTGCGGAGTCCCTTGCACAGGAGAGTGGGCTCGACAGTGATCATTCCGGTCCCGTGACCAAGAAAAAATCACGCGTGATAAGGTATGACAATGAATATCGTTGCCTTGCTGACGAAGATGTTTGATCGCATCTTTGACGCTTGGATGTTGCATGCGTTGATTTAGATATTGTTTTCCCGTACCGGGAGACGGATTCAGTCCACTTTCACGCTAATTAACTGGAACCCCCAATTCCTCTGCAAATCACAAATTAACGGTTAGAAGTCAGTGGGAATTCTCTGCGACTGTTCCCTCTGATTTATCGCTTTTCAACCGTCTAGCCCAGCCGTAATATTTCAATCCTCCCGCTTACAATGCAGCGCGATGGAGAAAATATAATCAAACGTCTTTGAGTCGGCACTGAAGTCCTGTTTCAGGAGCCCATATTTTTTAAATTACTGACTTATGAGGAGTCCGAACCACTAGTTTTGCTCTTACTTTCTCCAATCTGTCATGCTTGTCTATGAGGTAATACTTGCGTGCTATCTTGCATGTCTCCTGAACCCCTCTGAGTCGGATACGGTACAGGAGCCTTTCACCTCGGACACCTATATCATTCGGACACAGGAGCACCCGTTATCCCGCATGTTTGAACTAATTACGAGTTAAAGCATGCCATGTGCCGGCATTATCTTAGCGTCTGACTGAATTGCTTATTCATGTTCGGATGTCTCTGTGTACACAAAAAACTACGGGTTCGATGTAGTTTAGCGGATCGTGAATCTCTGCACGGTTTTGTTCTGATCTTTTTTGGCTATAGTTATAGAATCCCTAACGCAGAGCTCTAGCAAGGCGCATGGCAGCAGCACTACTTCATATAGGGCGATTACCAGCCCATCGCGATTGAAGTTTTTTGCTGCCTGTAGTGAATCCGCCAGTTCTCACCTGTTTTTTCAATGTTGTCCTTTTTTTTTAACGTTGAGGCTTGCGTCTTGGTCACCCGGGTTCGGTTGTTAATCACGTCATTCACGAGCCTCTCGTATGGCGCAACGGAGCAACTAGTGCCTTGACAAGTTGTTTTGCCGAGATAAAGTTAGTCGTTGTTAGGTTTTCTCTTATTGCTCTGCGGCACTTCTGCTAACTTTATTCCATTCTAGTTCCGATTCTGAGAGCGACTAGGAGTAGTGGTTCGCATTTACTTGGGAGATCTGCTTAATATGCCGCAAGTTCGATGCCCATCAAGTGAAGTGGTCATGGTCAAGCACTTCTACTTATAGTAGCCTGAGCGGGCGTATGACGAAAACTGCACCTTGTGATAAGGTTTCTCGAATCAAGGAATTGTCAGACATGATTGACTTGACGAAAAGCGTTTTTTGGCCTTCCGTTTGTGTATTACGTTTGGAAAAGATAAGGGTCATTGGTATACGCTGTAAGAGCTATTCGTTGATTTCTGCAGTCTGACCTTGCGGATTTTTTGTGTACTGCTTACCGTCGTTTTTAAACTGCAACCTAGCGAAAATGTCTTGCCTAAAGTATATCATTGTTTTCTTTCTTTGCATTTGCCCTTGAAGATTGCACTGAGGTATGCCGTGTTAAAGTCGTCTATCATACATACGTAGTAGTTTTGTTTTTGGAATCAGCTTTGTCTCGGTGTTTTACGTGGAAGAAAGTTCGTAACTAGAAAACTTGTGCTTGCAGAGATGACAAACAGTCGAACTGAAAATAGTGATGAAAGCCACAGACATAAGTTTAAGCAATGTGCATGCTTGTCATTCATCCATTTTTTCCTTTGCTTCGGACGGCTGAAGAGGCATTACCACGGCTTGATTGTTGATGCTTGAACAGTGTCAAGTTAAAACGCCTCTGTCTTTGCACAACCACTTCACCACGCGATGTTCAAGAGAGGAAAGTTAATCCTCATTGCAAACAACGTCTCGAGACACTTGCCATGGCCCGTGTATGTATGTATGTATGTATGTATGTATGTATGTATGTATGTATGTATGTATGTATGTATGTATGTATGTAATGT
>QQSS02208321.1:0-11599 GCA_003687565.2 Craspedacusta sowerbii
TTGATGATTAGGTAGTTGATTCAAAGAAGTATTTGATGATTAGGTAGGATTCAAAGAAGTATTTGATGATTAGGTAGGATTCAAAGAAGTATTTGATGATTAGGTAGGATTCAAAGAAGTATTTGATGATTAGTAGGAATCAAAGAAGTATTTGATGATTAGTAGGATTCAAAGAAGTATTTGATGATTATTAGGAATCAAAGAAGTATTTGATGATTAGTAGGATTCAAAGAAGTATTTGATGATTAGTAGGATTTAAAGAAGTACTTGATGATTAGTAGGAATCAAAGAAGTATTTGATGATTAGTAGGATTTAAAGAAGTATTTTAGGAGGTACTTGTTTCTTCGCTTTGTTTCATTGTTGTTGCTTTCTTTTTTTCTTCTTTCTTTTTCGATTGCTATTTAAGTCCTTATTGTCAATAGCACAACTTATACTGAAGCGTTGGCGCTTATACCAAGGTGGCATTCTCAATCTGATTAGCTACGGCTATGAAAGATGCACAGTTCTCCAAAAAACGTTTGGAAAGTATTGCGTTTCATTTTGACACGCAAGGACACTAGTTCAATTAGTATATTTTGACCTTAAGCACGATGGATGCTTGTCACGCTTCTGGGGAGAAATAAATATTGTTGTTGTGGTCGTTGTTGTTGTTGTCGTTGTCTTTCAGTGCTCGTGTGCGAAGGTGTAATCCTCCAAGCGACGTTTTCTATTAACTATTTAATATTTAATTATTATATTTAACTATACGCGATTCCCTGCTCGTTTCTAGAGGAATTGTTTTTCTATCGACTTATCTGGACCTTCAACGACCTTTTAAAAGAAGTAAATGATCCATAATGTCTTTTTTTAAGTCCTATATCAAGAAATTTATATGTGGTGATCACGAAAACTACTTGAAGTACATCGGCATGAAGAATTGACTAATGGGAAATGTTGGCTAAAACTGCTATCAACGAATTAAATTTATCAATGATGCCAGAATGTTTTTGATTTTTTTTTTTAATTTTTTTTTTTGTGTCCCCGTACTTTAAAAGTGTGCAAAATATGAATATGATTCCTCATCTTGAATATTTTTTATAACCGCTGAAAGTGTTCGTTCGGCGCACGTAAATATTTGAAAATACTCATTCGATTTCACGAACAGCAGACTGGTTAGAAGAATTTGCGCCGCGATCCGGATTTGATTACCGCCCAAAATTTTTAAAACTGGCGAAAGAATAGGGCCCCGAGGTTCAGAAAGCCTGAGCTTCTTAAACTTTTAAATAATGCGCCGGGTCATTTACCAAGTTCAAACAGTAATAAGAAGGAGAAAAGTAATTGAAAAAAGCTTTTACCATCGTTATGACTGCTCGACCAACAACGTAGATGAAGCTAAGGAAAAGCCTCAAAACTGCAAAAAGGCGAAATCATATCCACTGCGCAACATCAGATGAGAAACTTAATCTGGCACCACCTTTTACTCCCGATCAGGAAGCCTTCCATAAAGCATATTCAGTCGAGTCCGCTTAGCAGAGCAGCGTCCAGTGTAGAAAGCATGACTTTGATCACGATGACATTCAAGTTGTTAAAAACTTGTTGCACGAAGTTAGACCTATCGCAGTTGACCAAATTCAAAAATTGCTCAGCGAATATGGGACAGCCTAGACAAAAACCACACTTTGGATAGAATTTTAGAAAGATGTGAGTGATGGTAGCCGTTGAGGAATCGTTCAACAGCAAAACGACAAGTGTCTCCACAGGCTTTGTCTGGGTTCGTGAGACTGATGAAAAACCAAAGCAAACACCTACCATTGCTTGCAAGTGAGTTCATTATTGTTAAGTAAATTGTTAAGTATCACCGATCTCAACAAAGCAAATCGAGACGAGGCAGGTGGATTATCCCACAACGGCATACAGTTAGTTAGCTAGTTAGTTCCTACTGCGCCGTTCGGCGAATTGGGCGGCAAGTTTTTTCCAGCTTGAACGATCAGCTGCGGCGATTTCTGCTTCATCCCAGGAGATCTCCAGGACATGTAGGTCTTCGATGAAGATCCGACGCCATGTTGCTCGCGGTCGAACTAGCTTCCGCCTGCCTCTGGGTGGTAACCATGTTAGAGCTGCTTTTGTTACGCGTGTATTCCTTTGTCTAAAAATGTGTCCGACGAGTCTGAGGCGCTTCTCAGTCACGATGTCGTTTAGGGGCCGAGAGAATGTTGGGCTAAGGACCACTTCATTGGCAATGCGGCGCGATATGAGATGCGAAGAACCATCTTTGCTGTGCGACGTTAAGTCGTCGTCCAATCTTTGCGTTTGTGTTCCACGTTTCGCATGCATAGGTCGCAGTTGGGATGACGATGCAATTCAGTAGGCAACGTTTTTCGACCAAATTTGCTTGAGCTGCCAGAAAACGCTTTCGCAATTTTGTGGGTGACATCGTGGTCGGCGACTCCGTCCTTTGCAAGCACACTGCCGAGGTAGGTGAATTGGTTAACTTCTTCCAGTTGGTCTTGTCCTACGTAGATGGCATCGCCGCTGGCTTTATACCCAATCCGCATGACCTTTGATTTCTTTCCACTTATCCGTAATCCCACCTTGGCAGTTTCTTGTTCAAGGCTCGTCGTCATATCCTTCAAATGCGTACGAGTGTCACCGAGCAATGCGATGTCGTCGGCGAAATCTAGGTCGGGAAAGGTGTGCTGGTAGTGTCCACGATATTCCGAAGCCCTCGCGGTCCATGGCAGACCGCATAACGAAATGGATGGTTAACAGAAACAAGAATGGAAAAGTAACACATCCTTGTCTGATGCCGGTGTGAATGGCGAAAAATTCCGTGTTACCACCTTCGGTGCGAACACAGCAACTGGATTCGTGGTAAAGGCTCTGAAAGATGTCGATGAATTTTTGTGGAATGCAGTATGCGTGGGCGATACTCCAAAGAGATTCTGAATGGTTGCTTTCAAACGCCTTTGTGAAAATCCGCGAAGTTAATAGATAGCTTTTGCTAATATTCCAAACTCTGTTCGATGATCGTTCTTAGAACAAAGATTTGCTCTGTACAGGACCGACCACTGCGAAAACCGGCTTGTTCCTCATTAGGTTTTTCGTCAACTGTTTTCTGCAGTCTTTGAAGTAAGATGATGCTGAACACCAGTTATTACAGTCCGCCAGGTTACCTTTCTTTGGTTACTTCACGATGACTCCTTTCCGCCAGTCCTCTGGTACTGTTGCCGACATCCAACATGAGTTCAGAAGATTTGTCAATTCATCGACAAGGTTCTGTCCACTGTGCTTGAGAATTTCTGCTGAGACCATGTTCAGGCCTGGGTCTTTGCCATTCTTGAGTAGTCAAATTGCCATGGCAGTTTCAGATGTTGTGATAGCATCAATCCTAACAGTTAAGGGGTTGTCGCATTTGGGCTGCATGAAGGTGAAGGTGGTTGTAGGTGGCGTTTGGTTTAGGGTTTCCTTGAAGTGCTCTGCCCAGCGGGCCTCTTCCTCTTCATCTGTCAGATAGGTTTTCCCCGACCGCTTTTCGAACCTGTACGGTCTCGGACTATGCGGTAGAGCATCTTGGTGTCGTTATGATTCGCTGTATCTTGCGCTTCCAGTCCTTTTTTCCAGCCATCCTTGCTTGTCTCTACAACAGCTTCGTTTAACACTTCGGTCTAGCTCACGATAAGTCGTCGCTGTTCTTAGTTTCTCTGCTTCTGCGCTTGGTCGCGGTCTTGTTTTGCCATTCTTCGCCTATCGATTAGGTCCCACGTTTGTCCTTGGATCCACCGCTCCTTGTATGTCCCTCGTCTTCGCTCAGGGATGGTTTCGGCGCATTGTACAAGCGCTCCTTTTATCTTGGACCATTGGTTTTCGACTTCAGCTAGGGCCTGGAAGCGGTTGCTTTGTTCAATCTTGAACTGGTCAGCTATACCACGGCCTTTCAGATGGTCCACAGCAAAAAGACGTGGTACTTCGTGCCGGGCTTTTTGCCGCTTTCAACGGAGACGAAACTTCGATCGTAGGAGGTAGTGGTCCGAATCAATGTCCGCCCCTCTGCAGGCTCTCACATCCAGAAGTGATGAAAGACACTGCTTGCTGATGCAAGTAAAATCGATTTCGTTCATAGTTTGGCCATCTGGAGATCTCCATGTTTTCTTGTGGATTAATTAGTGTTCCAAAAACGTGTTGCCGATCGAGAGGCCGTTCGTCGAGCAGAAGGATATTAGCCGGTCCCCGTTGTCATTGGTCTCATCCACTGACCCGAATGGACCAATCACTTGTTCAAGACCTCGCCGGTGCGCGTTGGTCTTGGCATTGAAGTTGCCAATGAGGATGATGGGGTCATGACGTGGAGTATCATCTAAGACTTCTTGGATTGGTTGTAGAAGGCGTCCTCAATGGGAGTGCATATTTGGATAAACGTAGTTTTAATAATACTTGTTTGGAAGCGGGCTGAGATGATTCGGTCGCTGACCAGTTTCCAACTTGTGAGAGCCGATGTTGCTCTAGCGGTCCTGATGAGTCCAACGTCTCGAACGTGTTTTTTGTCGTGTCCAGAGTAAAGGATGGTCTTGCCCCCACTGGTCAAACGCCCACTGCTGGTTCAGCGTATTTCGCACACTCCGAGTATGTCTAAATTGTAGTATTCGAATTCTTTGAGTAATTGGGTTAATCTACCACAATGCAGGAGTGTTCGTACATTCCATGGTCCAATTTTCGTTAACTTCTTTGCATTGAAGATAGAACCTCCCATCGGTGGACGACCTGTGGGCTTTGCTCCATTGCCGTTATAAAGAAGTGACCATCTTCGCTGCGGGTTAGTCGTTTTTGCTGATTATTTCTTACCGTTTCAGTAGCAATGGCGTTTTCACGGGGTCGGGTTGCTAACCCGACGCCCAACCTTTCTCCTTTCGCAGCCGGGCGTAGGACTGTCCATGGCGGAGTTCCTGGCGGGTTGCCAATAAAAATACAGTTAATTCTATTGATAAAAAAAAAAAATTGTTTAAATGGGCAGTGTTTTGGGTAATGCACCTCGGTGAAGTTAACACAAGGAGTGCACCAGCTTTCTCCAAATACCGAGCCTTTCTAGATAAGTTTGAAGGTCGGGGTAGGTTGATTGGAGTAGCCTGTACAGCAGAGTAACGTCGACGCGTTTGTGGTAACTAATAAACAAATTGTCATGCATGTGCCCTGTAGTATTTGTCTCGTTATGATGAACCCATGCAATGACATAAGAAGATTAAATATTGTTCATGCTCTATGATGCTCCTTGCTCTTTCGCAGCACGTCCACTCTCTCTAACGGCTTGCGCATGCGCTATACATGATGGGTCAGTATAATTTACAGACCGTCGCAAGCGTTTGCAATAGATACTACAGCCCTTCCTTTTTTGAAGATGGGATGCCATATCGATCCGGTGATCGACGAATTCTGCTGAGAGGCGCATCGTGATCGTCTTGTCTTGCAATTGTCGGAGGTGCGGGTATGCCGACTTCAAGCTCTGAATCGCTAAACGACTCATTGTCTTTAATCGATGTCCTGTTGCTGTTGGCTTCTGGCGTGGTAGTTTCCCTCGCTTGCAAGAAGGGTTTCAGATGCGCTTTCGCTAAATAGTAGGGTTTTCTCGTGCGAATATTAACAACCTTTGCATTACGCAACTTGACTTGCTGTATGGTGAATTGCTGTTGCAACCATGGTGGTGTTAGCTTATAATAGGTTCACGTTCTTGATTAATGCTTTGTCACCCGGTTTAATTTGGCTATAAGCAGCGTGACGCTTTAGGTCTGCTGTGTACTTTATCTTTTCTGTCCGTAGTTGATCTCGGGTATCAATACTTGAACTGTTCGCCATAGCTGGGACGTTTCTGATTTTGAGACCAAACATGACTGTGACAGGCGCTTCTCCAGTTCCGCCAGTGAGGTATTTCGTTCCAAATTTCGAACATTCGTATTTGTGATCATTTTTAAATTAAACAATAAATACAAGCAAGCTGTACCTGGGATGATCTCTCTTCATATGAGACTTCAGATTGGCCAGATCTTTGAGTGAAGTCCAGCTTCAAAAAACTCAAGAAAAAGCCTCGAGGTGGGGCCAATTATGGAAGCCACCACCACTCGGCTCAGGCGGAACACTAGGACCAGGAGCAGCCTCAACACTTGGAGTAGCAGTCAAACTCACCAGGACCAAAATCAGCAGCAGCCATGTGGGTAAACAGGGATATTTTTATCAGCTCTTTCGGAATCCCGATATGGCCCCTGCCCCGGGCCACGAAAAGAGGTTGGTGTCTGCTGAAGTGAACATTAGTTAGTAGCACACAATTAGGACTAACGCAAGTGCGACCGGCTGGGTGGTTGCGGCGAGAGAATGATTGCTAGATATAGGAAAACACTACCAGCAATAGTCCCGAATTCACTGGAAAATTTCATGCAAAAAAACTGGGAATGAATAAAGAACCTTTCCTTACAACACTTCCAATCTAATATCCAATTTTATTGCAACATAATGCTCTTCTTAAGTATTAGTAGGCTTATGACATTTTTAATTTAAGTTTAAGTCATTAGTTTAGTCATTGTCTTATCTGGCAACCGTGGAGCATACATTGCCAGCAGCCAATCAGAGATCAGATTCAAGTCCGCTTTGTTCCGTTCTGCGGGAGGGGTCAACAAATCACAGCAGAAACAGCAAAGTACGGAAGGGGGCGCTGGATAAACGTAACGCTTTTAAATGTAAGGGAAATGGTACTCAATTTTTTAAAAAAACGTTAAAGCATGAATCGTTTAGTTCTTCCAAGTTAAATCCGTTAATCGTTAAGTCCTCTAAATCTGACGAGAACTAACGGACCGTTATTCGTTAAAAAGAAATGTAACGGACTTAACGGACGTAACTGACTTAAAGGACTGGGTTTCCAACTATGCTTGCATGTTTAAGACCCGAAAAATGATTATTTGTGTTATGTATGTATTTTTGTTGATGGTCTGCACAGGCATGATCTTGCATAAGGGGCTCAGAATATGATCATCTGATCAACAATTTTATGAACTTTACAAGCAATATGACTTGTCCTTGTATTTTTAAAATTTAGAAAATTACGCGTAAGCACTTGAAACTTTATTTTTTTTCCTTCTTAATTTTTAAAGCACCATGCAAATTTTACTCTGCATGAAAAGTTTTGAGAGGTCACACAAAAATAAGATAAAATATACAGCTCAAAATACTGCAATTCGTCCTTGTACTTAATACAGGGTCTTTTTAAATGACGTTTTTACCTCCATGCTGAAACATTAAAAAAAAAATTCACAAACTTAATGTGTGACAAAGACCTACAATCATCGAGCCCCGTATGGCATTTTGATGAAAAATTGGTGTAATATTTCGTGATGGCGTCACTCAATGCAGTCTTCACCCCGCACCCCCAAGTGACGTTACTGCCTGGATCATAGTGCATGTTATGTTTGGAGGTGGGGCTCAATAGCAGACAGGGACCCCTAATGCGCATTGGGCCTAGGGCTCCAACTGATCATCCGGCCCTGGAACATGGTTGAAGCGATCGAACTTCATTACGAACAAAGATCGTTGCTACGACAAATGTTAACAAAGCGAGGGTTTTTCGTTAGAAATGTTAGAAAGCGGCTCCAACCTTGAACTCAGTAGAGACAGTTGTTAGGGCATAGTGTAATCTATAGGAGACCAACTGGGAATCGAACGTCAGCTAAGTAGGAGCCCAGGAAGTTACAGAAATAAACAATTAAAAACATTTACATTAGTTGTAAAAGTCAATGCATACAGTGAAACTTTATTTAAGTATGCCTTGACTTTTGCAATTAAAAGCCTTCCAACAAAGGATCCTACTACTACCATTAGTTACATTTAAATTGGCGACTACTAGGCCTAAAAATAAAAATAACAATGAACTTTTGTCCCCATACTCCGTCTATACCTTGGCGGAAACGAAACTGAGTCTTTTCATCCTTCAACATTCGATATCAGAGACATGTAGTACGAATTTCGGGTAGCCTTGATGGTGAGAAGATTCGACTAAGCGTCAATTAGTTGTCGTGGTGACCAAACGAGTACAAGAAGTTGTCATGGTGACCGACAGCAGTTTAATGATCCATGATTATGACCGACCAGGCCACCATTCTTATTGGTAATCGATCCGTAGCGCCGTAATAATGGGATATGGAATCGTCAGGTTATCTGCAGCTAATTCCGCAGTTTTATGTGCTGTTGTTGCGCCTATCTACGAGCCATTTGCCAAGCTTTGCCTTGACCACGTTCCGTTGTCCAAGGTTCTGGCGAAGGTATCTGGTGAAGATATATGGCAATCGACATGGTGCTGCTTCCAGCATGGTAAAAGTAGGAGAGCTTTCTTGTGAGTGAAGGCATCGGTTAATCTGTTATTTATTTATTTGTTATGACATCGAGCTTTGGTTGATTGAGAAATCGACTCGCGCTCAATCAAACAATTAATCAAGCAAACAATTAATCAGTCGAGTAACCCTTTCAATCTTTCCGCCACTAGCTCAGTCAATCTCATTCTCACACACTATTTCCTTCTGAGTCAATTTAAAATGTGATGTCTTTCTTAACAATAAACATTAAAAATAAAAAGATACGCCTAAAGGCTTTTAGCAGTCGCTAGCTACTGTAGCTCTGCAGCATTGCTGAAGTGGGATGGCATCGAGAATCGCGTTTACCCTGCATCCGTACCCTCATCTTCATTGCTCACCCCGAGTTCGTGCATTCCTCGAAACGTAATTCTTGAGCAGTCATTCGTTTGTGGTGTATGAAGTTGTTAATTTGCCGCTGCCAAAAGATCGTTAAGATCTGCCATAGTGCGCGATCTTTCTTTCCTTGCTTACGTGCCTTCTAGAGAGTGCCTTTCTTAATAGACCTTATCAGGCGTTTTTTTTTTGATAAACCGCCCAAGCTTGGGTTCGAACATTGATGTTAGTGAAATTTTTTTTCATTGCCATGCCGTCCAAGAACTTCGCTTCGTTCGCCCCGCGTAGATTGTATTTGTGTTGTACATTATATGCACCACCAGTTGCGTGTTTTGATCAAGAAATTTTATGTGTATAAAACCCGAGCTTCGTTTGTTTGAAGGGGGCACGCTTTTGTTTCTAGGGGACGTGCTTGTGGGTATAGTCGCTTTGAGCCTGATCGGACTTTGCTGTCTCTGTCTCGGCCTGTTTGCTTGCTATCGCTGGTTAACGAAAAAGAAGACTGCGAAATACAAAGTTCTTGCTTCAGATGAGGAGCGAGATGTTGGCGAAGACTGCGTCAAGGCGTCGAAAGGGTCGAAGCGTGCGGACGCTTCGAAAAGTACGCCTTTGATAGACGTTACTTCCGACGACTTTGAATCGAAAACAGACTTTAATTTTTCTCATGAAATTCATCGTCCGATTGCTAAGAGGAAGTCGGCAGAAAGCGTTGAAGCAGCTAAGGTTACTGGGAACGCCTCTCTTACTACTTTTCCTGATATAGAAAGCTCAGTAAAAGAATCACATGCTACTGGTGAGATCTCCCTGTCTGCTTACGGCGACAGTGTATCCACCGGCGATAGCGATGGACGAAGTCTATCGCCTGCGCATTTTCTGCCAAGCCCAAGCACGCACATTCAAATATCTCTATATGCCTCAACGAAAAAAGGCATCGTGGCTGGTAACGTTATATCTATAGACGATATTCCCCCTCGATTAAGTGGTGGACCTGATCGCGTAAAAGTCCATATCGCTATTTTGCCGCGAAAGCGATACGCACTGAAGACACGCTGGCATGACGTAGACCAAAACCATACTAGAATAGACGAGCATTTTCGTTATAAGCTGTCTGCATCTTCGACGGGTCTCGACCAAACTTTGAGGGTACGTGTTTATGGCGCTAAGAGAAGAAAAGGTATCGCCAACCATCAGAAGTGTATTGGTCAATTCGTGGTCAGTATATCCGATGTTGAGGCAGTCAAGGGTGGAATCACGTTTTATGAGAGGCTTCAGACTTCTCCTGACGGTGAGGCGATGGAAAGTCTGTCTGCGAGCTGTACAAGTATTGCGAGAGAAAGCGAAGAGGCCGAGGAAACGGAGTAGCTATTTTATTGTCGTTATTGCTTTGTTGTTTAATTTTTAGTAGGCAAAGTTGTGCTTCTACGCTGCTCCCTTCTTGCGTTCATGCTTTGTAAAATGAAATTTATGTAGGAGCTTCTGGTAAAAAAAAAAAATATGTTCATGTTTCAAAATTTCGTTTGTGTTTGGGTCGCATTGGGCTCGAATATATGATGAACGGGTCAAAAACGAGAAATTGGCAGGGTTTCTGCGGGTCTACCCTTTTTTGTGGGAGGGTGGGGGTGGTGAACGTGAATGCTTGGACATTTTGGCGACGGCTTGTTGGTGCAATCGCAAGAATTACCTTCGCATCGGTTATGCTTTTTGCCGTGTCTCCGTGGATGTGCGAATAGCAGGTTCGTTTGGTGGATGTAACATTCAATCAAAATACTTAACGATCAGATCAGCGGTAACAGCATGAATTGGCGTATTTTAAGTATTTTCTCTCGACTAAAGAAAGAAAGACCAAAAAGCGTCCGTTTAAGACTTTTCCTCTGCATTATCTATGGAATGTGTTTGAATAATTCCTCGCTAGGAATTTGCGAATTGTTGCCGTGACAACCGTTTGGTTTGATGTAAGAGGGGAAGGAAATTATAAAGTACAATCAGACCCTTGACTTTGCAATTCCCTAAATCAAGTTATTCTATCACCCTGCAACCTGCATTCGTCTCTCGACAATTATGAACTTTCTAGGATGATGTGATGGTGATTATGAGGTTGAGGATGATGATGACGACGACGGTGACGTTGACATTTAATGCTAATCTTCTGGCATCATTGAGATCAAGAGCTGAAATATTTCTTGATTGTTCCACAAAAAGTGTGGCTTATCGTCAGAGAGCTTTCAGATCCGAGATGTCTCTTGGATCGACAAAACCACTTCTTGGTGTAAATTCAAGCTTAACGACTTAGTGTCATATTATTTAAAACTATTGTCATGGCTTCGTCAGTAGGCTATTTAAAGTGTTAAATTGAATTAACTTAGGAAACCGAGTGAAAATGCGCCTCAGACAAAACTGCGTTCGATTAAGTCATTGGGTCTCGTGGGCGACTCTACTCTAACATGGATTGCCATGGAATTCCAGGCTTGTGAGTGCAGTGTTGTCAAATAGTTTGTGGCGCTATTTAAATAGTTCAATGAATATGTCCCGGTAAAAAAGTTTTAGTGGCCTTTTAAGTAGTACTTAGCCATCGACTCAAATACCATGCAAGTAGGTCTATATAAACTATACTTAGCTATGCATCAAAATACGTTCAACGAATCTTTTAAACCATTAGAAATGCGATGTTGAGGTAGGAAGCAGGTTCATCAATCCTTTGGGATTTTGTGTGGACAATTTTCTTTAGGACCTTAAAGTGCTTAAGCATAATTTTTTGTGTATTTATATCTGACGTCATTTATGTTTTTGCTATTATTAATATTATATAGAAGATAGATACACAAGCATACATACATGCATACGTACATACATACATACATACATGCATACATACATACATACATACATACATACATACATACAT